>JAUCBJ010007921.1:0-106851 GCA_032718475.1 Nemertoderma westbladi
TCACGTATTTATAATATGATACGGACAGTAAGGAAAGAGAAAAAGAATTATTTCTTGCCGTCGCTCTACATATATTATAAGTAATTACGCACGTAGTTAACACTAATATATTGCACTAATCTACTAAATAATCGCTAAATAACATTCTACTTAAATAAAAATTAAAGAAAACGATTATAATAAAATTACATAGTAATACATACAGAAATATAAAAATAATAAAATAATATAAAATAATAGAGTCACACACCCACTCCATATGTTGTTACGTTATGGAGTCCCTAGATGTTTGAAGGATTAGGGAGGTGGTCGTGGGAAGAGAATCTTGCCTTCCACAGTTTCCGGAGAGTCCTCCATTCCCTTCCGGTAAACACAAACGACCGACTGGGTGATTGAGTCGCTGCATCCCGAATACAATTCCAGGTTTCCTCTTCGTCTTGGAATAGTGACGATAGAAACATCGCTCAAAGTATATGACGGCGTTACAAAGCCGATTCCAGGAGCTATAGTGGTCCGTCGCTCCCTGCAGGAGAGGTAAGAGTCCCTGCGAGACGTCTGATGTTCCAGAGCTCCAATCGCTCCCTCTGATCTTCATGAAGGATCCACTCGCGGTGGGGAGGTCCAGATCCATGGCGTCGTCCCTGGCAATATGTAATACCGACAGATCTATCCCGGGTTCAAATAACTCCGATCCACCCGTCCGGGTTTTAGGTTTGACTTTCTCCGCTCCCTTGGCTGGTCTAATCTCAGTCGGAGTAAGATGGGGAGGCCATTCATCCTCCTTACTCAGGAAGTCGGGTTCACCTAACCGGTCTGTAGTATCTGTCAGTTCTTGAGGAGTTGCTCCTCTGGAAGCGATGTCAGTTGGATTAAACTTCTTGGGGCAATATCTCCATTGATCTACATTGGAGCTAATATCGTCATTATCTGAGGAGTATGGTGTTCCCTCAGTTGGGTCGTCTCCCTCACTAGTATCATCTTCCCATTCACTCACCTGGCAGACGCGATCTTGAAGCAGTCTTTCTCTGAGCGTTCTTCGGGAAGGTCCAGTAAGGTACCAACCTACTCTAGTTCTTACCGCATAGGTCTGAAGTGGTTGCGGTTGAGCAGGTCGTTTCTCCAATGTCTCCAGCGCCTCATGCGCGTTTTGACCGATGAGTATTTGCACTCCAGGATAATCAGTCTGGAATCGAGGTATCTTAAGATGTTGGATGCTCTCATCCTCGTCCCAATTATAAAGGTCTGCTTGAGTAGTAGCGAAGTTCTTTATAGCCACCATTTTCACTGACCTTATGCTATGTTCTCCTAGTTCGTCCTGGGGGGTGGACAATGCTCCTACATAATAATCCGCTGTTATTGTAGATTTCCAAACTTGCATAATTCCTGACATGTTTAGCTTAGTTCGGAACTTGGGTTGTCCATCGAATATGTCTTCGGCTAGTTCTTTATCAATGAATGTTCCTGTGCTGCCGGAGTCCAGGAGGGCGTTCACTACATAACTCCGTTTAGGTCCGTGAACCCTTACCTGCACCACAGGAAACTCTCGGATCCCTACATTGGAAGATGGCTCTTTCCAAGAAGGTTGTCGATCAAAAGTGGTTAGAGTGAAGTCGCTGTCTGTATCTTTTTCATATGTGAGTGCTCGATACACTGCGGTATTTATCATGTAACAGGATTCGTTTTCGTCGGAGAACTCGTCCGTATAGAATCCTTCCATCTCAGATTGATCAGTGTCGTTCACATCACTGAATTGGACATGTAGTTCGGAATCACTTACCTGACTCGGACTATTTCGCTCGGATTCAGCGTGCAACAAGATATGATGTTTCGCACCGCACTTGGTACATCTTGTGTCAGAGTAACAGGTTCGCCGCTGGTGTCCTTGTCTGAGGCAATTATAACACAACCGCTTATCCCACATGACTTCCCGTCTCTCTTTTAATGATTTCTTTAAGAATTTATCACACGCATTTAAACGGTGGGGCCCGTCGCACAGCACACATTTGGGCTTGATGTTACTTACTTTAACATGTGCTGTGTGGTGCACGTTCGTTCTTTCCTCGGGCTTTCTCACCTGAATTCTCTTGGGAGACGTAGGAGGAGTTTTTCTTACCTGTTCTCTCCTGTCATTGGTTCGAGACTTGAATTTACTTACCTGGTCTTTAGGCGTTTTATTGACATAAGATCTTTCAGTGTCTTTCCCGCTATCCTCTCCTTGAGAAGTCTGGCTTTCGCCGTCGTCTGTATAACACACTGGTGTTACCCTTCTCCTAGAAACGGGTTTCTCACTTACCTTGTTTTCCAGTGTCTTCTCTCTGGACTGCCTTAGGAGCTGTAATTTCACTTCTCCATCTAAGAATGACATGAGATCAGCCATGGTAGGGTCTCGTCGTTGTTGTTCCATCATATATAACACTTTCTTATCCCAGCGTGTACCTACTCCACCCTTCGGTAAAGTAGAAGCCACTGCTCTAATAACCACAGCACTCTGATACTCATGAGACTTACCTAGCCAATCTAATTGTCTGCAGATCTCCTGAATCTCATCGGAAAACTCTATAATCCCGCTGCTAATAAACTTTCGGGGCGCTACCAACTTTGCATACAAATACCCAGCTATGTTATTCCTATTACCATACCTGATGTTTAGTGTATCCCAAACTTGTCTTAATCCGTCTGGATGTCCAATAAACTTTAACGCCATTAACTTGGGAGATCCTTCCAAGCACTCGATGAGGAATCTAAGTTTCTCTCCATTAGATAGTACAGAGTTCTGTATGTTATCTTTGTAATATTCATTAAAAGGTAACCATTTCATCTCATCTCCATTGAACTTGACGATCTCTCCCACCTTCACCGCTTGCCGGGCTTCGGTTCTAGCCATTTGACGCGTAAAACTTTCTTGGGCCATCGTGTTATTTAATGTCGAGTTATCGGTATATAAATTTCTCGGATTATGATCAGGTCTATAGGGAATGTCATTATCAACAGGTCTATAATTACCCTTAATAGGGTTCACTATAGGAGTTTCTACTTCGCTAGCAGTATATATGCGTGTAGGCTCCACACCTTGCACATGAGATACTTCAGACCTAACAGGTTGACACATTGTTACCGAGGGTGGTGGTATACCCCTTTGAGTATTTACTAATTTATCGCGTTCTAGCGCGATACTTTGCTGCACTTCTTGCAACTCTAGCCTACTTTCCCTTACTGTGCCCTTGAATTGCTGGACAGTCTCCTGCATCTGCCCGAGCAGGAGATCCATCCCCCGCCGTCTCTCGTCCACCCATTCGACCGCCGAAGCGGGAGTCGCCAACGTTGTAGCGGGCGGACGAGGGACAACGGGCGACAAATCATGAATATTTCGCTCGGGGTCCAGGACTTGAACTGTCTCCTGGGCAGTTCTACTGGGCACAGGTAGCTTAGTGATATGCAGAGGGAATTTAGAGGTAGCTTCAGGGAGCACAGGTGTGTCTATCACCGAAGGGGTGATTTCAAGAACAGGCCTAATTATTTCAGGCTCATCTACTATAGTAGGGAGTCTTTCTATTTTAATTATTGGGTCTGTGGGCTCTGTACTGCCTAAGTTGGTGTTATTTAGTTGCCTTCTAACAGCTGGAGGCAAATCAGGCAATTTGTGACGGTGGAATGTTCTTTTACGTCTACTTAGACGAGATCTATTTCCCTTGCCTTCAGTATCGGTGGTATCGCCTTCCTCAGATGATGTATATCCCTGTCTTTTGGGAGTAGATCGATTCATCATCTGCATATTACTAGCTGTTAACTGTTTATTTATGCAGTCTTGATTCTCCTGAATGTTTTCCAATTCTAATTGGGTGATTTCTTCCGCCGCTCTACGTTCTGCTTCTGCCACTGCCATTTCCGCTTTTCTTTTCATTTCTGCTGTTTTTCTTTTCGCTTCTGCCTCTGCCGCTGCCGCTGCCGCTTTTCTTTCCATTTCGGCTTTACTTTCCTCTTCGGCTGCTTTCCATTCCGCTTCGGCAGCTGCTACTGCTGCTTTCTTTCTGTCTTCTATACGTTTTTTCTTTACTTGCTCTTCTTGGACTCGTGTGATGCGGAGTTGTTCATCAAATTTAGCCTGGTTCGCAGCCCTCATTTCCACATCGATGGCATCCAACACAAGCTTGGTTCCTTCACTATTAGGGCTAAGTCCCTCTAACCTTCTCCTCAACTCGTCATCACCTAAAAAACGTTGATAGTCTGACAGATAGATGTCAATGGCATCCCTCTTATGCGGTTTCTCTGCCGTCGCTTCACTTTCCACTTGGGAAAAAGTAGCGTCTGTTGATTCTCCATGGGTTGAGCGCTCCTCCAGCTGAGCTTTCCACTGAGCTGTTCCTTGAACCTGGCGACTCACCCGTTGAAACCAAGTCTTTACGGCAACTTGCAACGACGTGTCTTGTCTTCTTTTAGAAGCCTCTTCAAAGGCTGATAATATTAGCCTGATTCGCAGAATTCTTTCTCTAACTTGATAAAGCAGTTGTCCCTGCTCTTGAGGTCCTTGAGGTTGTTGTAACAGCTGTTTTTCTACTCGCTCCATAGAGCTGAAGAATCCCTGTGCGTATCCGGCTGCGGACCTCTTCCACACAGCTGGATCGATGGTTTCCTTGGCTACTCCCATCCGGTATATGTCTTCCCAGGCAGCTTCTGATAAATCAAACGGGAGTCCGGGTCCGGGGAAGTTCCATTGCGACTCGACAATAGACTTCAGTTCTTCCCTCGTGTATCCCGCATAATTATCTTTAGTTGATCGTTGACTTCTCGCCCAATCGATCTGGTGTTCTTCCACCGCAATCAATAACCTAGTGAGTACGGCTGCAGGAAGGATGAGAAGGGGATCCGAATAAACCGCATCCATCATCTTTGCTCCGCGTTCGGGTGTCAGTTCTACAGTATCCTCACTACTGGAGCTGTTGGGCCGTTGAGAAATAAGTTCTTGGCTCGCGGGTTGTTGCTGTTCTGCTGCTTCTTGGTCCCGCTTGACCTGAGCTCGAGTGCCTATGATAGACCTACGATGTTGGACCAGCCTAGGTTCTGTTATTACTACAGGAGGGATGACCTTCCTCACAGTGGGAGGTGAACTGAACTTACGACTAGACGGTTCTACGCCTCTATCTGAGTCGCAGATAGTTACATCTAATAAACTGTCCGACAGGTTCTGCTTAGTATCAGACATGTTTATGTGTACAGTTGAATGCCTACTGCTATATTACAGTTTGAGCAAGTCTAGTAACTCAGTATTAACTGCTAGCCTAGTAATTAATTACCGATACTGCTACTCAGTGTAGCGTGATATATATATAATATATTAGAATACCGGTATGCTTATAGTATATATAACTATATAAGTATTATTACAGACTAGGTTTATCACAGAATACCGGTATAATTTTAGCACAAATATATATAAATATATAATAGGCCTATCGGGAATACCGGTATACAGCTTACAGTTTATAGTATATATAATTCTGGACTGGAATTAATTACAAGTACCGGTATAATTTCAGCCTAAATTTATATAAATAAAGATAATAGGCCTATCGTAAATACCGGTATATCAATTATTTTAAATAATTGAATTTCTGAATTTTAGGGTTACTTGGTTACTTTACTTACTTTATTACCGCTATTTGAGCAGTAGTCCAACTGATATTGAGACCTAATGGTTGTAAGGTAGGCCTACTATTTATAAATCGTTAGATTTGATTTATAATATATATATACCCGTTTTAATGGGTTTTGTCAATGTTTGAAATAAATGTTATTATTTCTGGGGAGTAATCACTACACAAAGCGGTGCGCTTTCAGTGAAGTGTTACTTATAGGACACTAAAACAAATAATGCTAATTTACCTAAGTTACTTAATACTACAAATTACGTACAATTCGGGTGAGATTACAATCTCTAAATAAACACAAAAATTTACAAAAAACACAAAATACGAATTTTCAGGGTAATTTTACAAGAAGTCTACAAACCAGTCTAACAAAGGATTAGAATTCTGGTTATTACAACGGACAGGGTACTGCGGTATTTGAAAATAATACGTAGTAGTAAATACACTGCGTTGTCCAGATAGGAAAATACCACCGCCTGACGACCTATAGCCGTATCGCTATAGGTACTACGTTATGTATCACGGAGTGTTCCTACCTAGAAGTTAATAGAGCTAATCGAACGTGCCTATCAACCACTTTACAACACAAATATAATGTCTACACTAATTACTTTCGGAAAGCACTGTACACTAAACCCTAAATTAGGTACGAGTACTTGTACAACATATAATCAGTAGTTAAATATACTTGAACAGCTAAAAGAACCACGGCATCTGCTGGAGTGACCGGTGCACAAAATCACCAGTCTTTACCTACGCCAAGCAGCCCGTGTAGTACCAGGGTTAATTTAACTATAGCGGTATGTATAACAAACACAATTATTGTAGGAACAAACTTGGGGAATGAATGTTGCGAATAATCGCATAAACTCTGAATAATAAATATTACGCTACGCGTACAAACCACTCAAACAAAATGCAGACCAAACACTGACAGACTACCATCAAGCCTAAATAAACTACAGGACATGCAGACTCCGAAATGATTAGGTAGTATGCGTTCTAACCCAGTAGCACGACTTATTCTTTAGTTGGGGGTTTACCTTACAGCTTTGGCTGCCCCTACTTCCTAACCGTTCTTTATCGGACAGAGGCTCTACACACACTGCAATCCGTTCAGACCTAATAACAGCCAGACAACTATCCAGCCTACAAATTATCTAAATAAATGTTATACGCTACCTGTACAGACTACACAAACAAAGTACAGACTAAACGATGGCAGACTACTCTCAAGCCTAAATAAACTACAGGACATGCAGACTCCGAAATGATTAGGTAGTATGCGTTCTAACCCAGTAGTACGACTTATTCTTTAGTTGGGGGTTTACCTTACAGCTTTGGCTGCCCCTACTTCCTAACCGTTCTTTATCGGACAGGTGATCTACACACACTGCAATCCGTTCAGACTTAACAGCAATCAGACAACAACTCAGCCTACAAATTGTCTGTACAATATGATCAGGCTTACACGCCTTCTGTTCAATACTGGCCTACAAACAAATAAAACTGACAGAAATAAGTAAGCTCCAAAAGAAACAAGGGGTGTACAGTCCCTAATCTCTTAAACAGCCTACCGGTATACAACAATCAAATCGAATAATACTAATGTACTTATACGGGAAGTACTGGTTAGGACAGTTGGGCCTACGGACCTACAGAAGTACCGGTTCTGGCAGTTGGACCTACGGGCCTACAGCAGTACCGGTTCTGGCAGTTGGGCCTACTGACCTACAGATGTACCGCTCAGGTTTACCGGTTGACCGGTACTTTCAACTTTATTGCTTACTGCAATAAAGAAGCTATATCCGTTATTGTTCGCGCTTTCAGACCTTTGGCAGTTTAACCCGCCAAATTAGGATGTCTTTTAGATAATAAATCACTTTTAGCCTCTGACAAGTATTTGATTCACTACACTAGTCGAAACCAATCTGTGCGCGATCATTCACCCGCTGGATATACCCGGGAGATTGGGTTCGACGGCTTAATCTTATTGCTATGTAAGCCTAATGTATTATTCGACTGACAGTATTATATAATCTCTGACAATATTATTCACCTTCGGGGAGTATTAACAGTTCCTTTAGGACGTGGCGCTCTATCTATAAAAACAGAGTTATGACTTAAACTACTCACAACGATATGGCTTAGTTATAATTCACATATATGGCGCATTCTTTAGGAAATGCTTCGTTATCAGTCTCACTCATACACAATGCTGCACAATACTGCACACTAATCTGCCGATCTTCACTGATTTTAGTCACATATAAAAGGAACACAGACTGACTCATGTAGGGTCTATCAAATAACATTAGATTCACTTCAAACCACTTTAACATAAGTCACAATCGTTATATGTAACCTTTCTCTCTTACCTTCAGTATATCAAGAATATTGGGGTTTCGGGGTTATTTATCGTTATTCCAAATATAATAATTCATCAACCATATTATGAAGAACCGACAGTAAATAGCAGTATAACAATATAAAAGTCCAGTGTGAATGGTACATGCAGATTTGGTTTGTTTAGTTGAGTTGCACAGTGATTCAGTGTGATAACGGATATATGTCCTTATAATTAAGCCTACTAGTGTTAGGCTAAAACAGAAAAGCACAAAATATTTCCAAGCCGCTCTCTCCTGGCTCAGGACAGAATGTAAACACTGCACATAAAGCATTGAGTGATTTCTAGGAAATTTCTGTACAAGAGCCATAAAAATGCTCTGATTGGCTGACTGAACTGAGAGACGCCGTAGAACAAAGAAAATCAACACGTATGAATATCAGCTGTTAACCGTCGTCATAGTAACTACTGTTCAAGAGTAGCTATCACCTTTTGCGTCACGGAATTGCCATAGAATCATCAACTATGCCTTCCACAGTACACATACGGAGGAAATAGCTCTTAGATCCTCTAAAAAACACCGATACAGCAATAATACGGTCTCTTACACCTATTAAATCAACTACAGAGTATTTTAATGTAAAAATAATAAAAATAACGGGGCAATTCAGCAAAGGCTTTTACAACCGGAGTTAATTACACACAAACAAATCAAGTTAAGGGAATGTTATAACAGCAGGAGACCATCAAGTACCCGTAGGCAGAGTATAACAGAAGCGAGTGGGCCATTAAACACAGACAGCTTGTTGTATGAATGCTACACAGTGCAGCACCGTGGGGGGTTACGCGAGTTTGAGTTGGGTTTGAGTAAACCAGACAGGTTTGAGTTAGTAAGAGAAAAGGTACCCAGTTTGAGAAACGGTATCTAGGATGAGATATTGACTGTATTCTATTGAATAAATACAAAAAAAATCTACAACGATATTTTTATTACTAGTATTTTTATTACTAGTTGTTGAACTAGTTGTTTTTCAAATTTCAAGCAATATGATAACAATTTGTAGAAAATTTGGGGGGAGGGGTCCTTGTTATCATAAGACTATATATGTTACGGGTCATGGTGTATATCAGTGATATTTACCTGATTACGGCGCTGTGAATTGTACAATATTTGAATGAATACCCAAACTACTGTAGAGCCTTTTACCTTAGGTAATATTTAAATGCCTAAATATTTCAGATAGGGGGAGAAACTGGACGCAATAAAAATTCATCCCTCTCCTGGGGAAATTGGACGCAAATAATAGCTGACTACTCTCAAAAATAAAACCGTAACCTATTCTATTGTGTTTAGTTTATTGTTATGGTTAAAATAACGTGCACTAACCTGCACCTTTATTCCCTAAATTGAGAATTTAACATTGAGGCGGGAAATTAATTCGCCAAGATGGCATTTGCGTCCAGTTTACACCCCTGTCTCACGCCTCTGCCTCCATATACTGTATATGTATCAACCCCCATTAAAGTAGTCTTGCCTTTGCGAGGCTGGGTCTGTGGTTACCTGCGGTTCCTGAGAGGATATGGGCTTCGGCCAGGTACATATATGGTTGATAAGCTCACAATGGTCGAGACCAAAAGCGGTACAAATGGTCGAAATTTGTCGATAATGCCATCGCCACTAGAATAAAAAAAAACCGCCACTACAAAATATAGAGCAACAAAAAAAAACTGCCGCAATAAATTGAATAAGTACAAGCCCAACAGCTGTACTGCACTGTAAAAGCTTTTGTGGGATAACTGATACGTTTGCCTATGCTGGCCAGTTCCCCCCCAGGCGCTGGAATACTCTAAAAAAGGTTTTCTAACTGTATATATATTCCCCTCGCCCGCAAGGTACCTTTACAGGTGTTTTAACGGACATAAAAATCATTCTGCTATATACGTGTTTTAGCGGACATGGTAAGACAAAAAACTTGTAATGCACCAACCACCTTTCACAGCTTAGCCGTGATGATTCATATTACGACATCTAGCAGCTGGTTGCTGACATGGAAACAGCCATTGGCCGCGTGGTTCTTTGTTTGGCTTGGGCCAATCAGGGCGGTTTTTCCTGTCGACGTGTAGCTTTTTAGTCGATCATAAGGAGAGTGTTCAGTCTTACTGTTTTAGAGTTGATACTTTGTTGTTATTGCTGTCTAAGCCAGAAACACCGGCATTTTTGGATAGATACTGCTGTACCGTAAACTGCTTGAATTATCGAAAGTATAAACTGTTACCTAACTAAACTCACTGACTTAAATCACTCACTAATCTCACGAATCGAATATCACCTAACTCATTAATCATATTGTTTGTACTGTTATTTTACCGTCAGTTATTAATTGTAAATATTTGTTGATGGAAATATTGCTATTTGGATAATACGGATAAATCACCCAATTCCCAATTTTCTTGATAACACTACAGGTTAGAGAGACCGGCTATATATAACAATTGCGATTTATATTAATGTGGTGTGTATTGAATCCAATGTTATTTAGCAGACCCTACGTGAGTCAATTACTGCTCTCTTTATGTGTGATCAAATGTACTGACTGTCGGCAGAATAGTGTGTATGATTGTGATTGGTAACAAAGTATTTCCTAAAGAATACGTTTTATACTTTAATCATAAGCAGTATCGTTGCGTTTAGTATAAGTCTTAGTTCTGTTTAAATAGATAAAGCGCCACGTCCTAAAGGAACTGTTAATATTTCCCGAAAGCCAATAATATCTGTCAGAGATTAATTATTAACGATCTATCGAATAATACATTAGGTATACACTGCAACCTTACACTGTAATAATCCAATTCAAGCATCCGAATTCAGTCTCCCGGGTGTAGATCCATCGGGTGAATGATCGCGCATGGGCTGACTTCGGCTAATGTTTTGCGTATTAGCATAAATTATTGTCGTATGCTAAAGTGGTTTTAATTAACTAAAAGACATATAAATTTTGGCAGGTTAAACTGCTAAAGGTCTTCGAAAGCGCGAACAGTAACAGTTTATACTGTATTGCAGTGTAAGCATTAAATACAGTTTAATACTGTTCTGTCGAACAGTAACAGTTTATAATTAATCTTATTGCAGTAGGCAATAAGGTTGCAAGTGTAGGCATTAAATACAGTTTAATACTGTTCTGGAGAACAGTAACGGTATACAATCTTATTGCAGTAGGCAATAAGGTTGCAAAATACCGTAGTGACTGGTAAAACTGAACCGGTGCTTCTGTAGGTCAGTAGGCCTAACTGTCATCACCGGTACCGGTACTGCTGTACAAGTACATTAGTATTATTCGATTTTGATTATTGTATACCGGTAGGTCTCGATATTAAATCGGGGACGCCTGGTTTTTATTGGGATTTTACTTAGGTCTATTTCTGTCAGTTTTATTTACTAGTAGGCTAATATTGAGCAGAAGGCGTGTGACCCTGCTCAGATTGTTCAGATAATTGTAGGCTGAGCTGCTGTCTGACTGTGGTTGGGTTTGGAGAGATTACGGCGTGTGTAGAGTTTGTCTGATAAAGTGCCGTTAGTAAGTTGGGGCAGTCAACACTGTAAGGTCAATCCCCTCTTAAAGAGTAAGTCGTACTACCGTGTTAGCACGCATACTAACTAACAGTTTCAGAGTCTGCATATACTGTAGTTTATTTAGGCTTGATCGTAGTCTGCCAGTGTTTTTAGCCTGTGTTTGTTTGTGTGGTCTGTTCAGGTACCGTAATAGTTATTACTCAAATATTTGTAGGCTGGATTGTTGTCTAGCTATTTTTTGGGTCTGAAGGGATTGCTGCGTGTGTAGAGTTGGTCTGATCAAGTACCGTTAGTAAGTTGGGGCAGTCAACACTGTAAGGTCAATCCCCTCTTAAAGAGTAAGTCGTACTACCGTGTTAGCACGCATACTAACTAACAGTTTCAGAATCTGCACATACAGTAGTTTGTTTAGGCTTGATAGTAGTCTGCCAGCGTTTGGTTTGTATTTGTTTGAGTATTCTGTACGGGTAGCGTAATATTTATTATTCAGAGTTTATGCGATTATTCGCAACATTCATGTCCCCAAGTTTATTCCTACAGTAATTGTGCTTGTTATACATACCGTTATAGTTAAACTAACCCCGGTACTACATCAGGGCTGCTTGGCGTAGGTAAAGACTGACGACTTTGTGCCTCGGTCACTCCGGCAGATGCCGTGGTTCTTTTAACTGTTCAAGTATATTTAACTACTGATTATTTGTTATACCGGTACTTGTACCTAATTTAGGGTTTAGAGTACAGTGCCTTCCGAAGTAATTAGTGTAGGCAGTATTTTTGTATTGTAAAGTGGTTGATAGGCACATTCGTTAGCTCTATTAGCTTCTGGGTAGGAACAATCCGTGATACATAACGTTGTACCTATAGCGATACGGTTATAGGTCGTCAGGCGGTGGTATTTTCCTATCTGGACAGTACAATATATTTACTACTACTTATTATTTAAATACCGTAGTACCCTGTCCTTTGTAATAGCCAGAAATCTAACCCTTTGTTAGACTGGTTTGTAGACAGTACTCTGCGTTGATACCACTGCTTCAAGCAGTGGTATCAACGCAGAGTACTGAATCTAATGTAAGTAGTACATAACCACTTATTCAGAAACTGTGCGAGCCATGAAGTAATTGACCTTAATATACAGATACCCCTATTTCGATCTTGTGTCTGCAAGTCTGTCAACACTACTAGCATCGGCATGATGCATTGCAGCTGCATTATATATATATATATATATATTACATAAATATTAAGTATACTGTGCCGGCTTGTCGACAAATTTGCGCCGCCACAACTCCCTATCACCCATGACATTAGCTCGATCATCCGCATCTTCAAGGCCAGTGTCCTTTAAGATGCGCCTCAAGAAAGTCATGGGCTGTTCACCATGCTTATTCACTCCATGAGGCTGCCAAAGTACAAGATTATGCACTGGCTGGTCGTCACGGCGAAAGCAATGTCCTGCAAAGCGGAGGCGGCTTTGTTCCAGTGTCAAGTTTGGAGGAACCGATGAGACACCTCCAATGTTATATAGTGTCTGGTTGGATATGTGTTCATTGTACTTGACACAGTGAATCCAGCGTAGCATTCTAGTGAATGTGCCATCCAGAGATTTGGTGTCCCCAGCAGTTAGAGCCCAGCATGGACTCCCATAGAGGAGTACTGGAACTACTGCTGCTCTAAATCGAGATGCAGGCATAAGAAGACTTATTCAGTTCTCCAGTATACCGCTAGAGGTCTAGTGAAAACATTCTTATATTCCGTTGTTTATAATCTCTTCAAGGTGGTACTGCTCGTAAATTTATCTCATTTGCTGATTGAAGGCCGACTCTGGCAGTAGCTTCTGGCTATAGGTCCACTGTCTTTAGGACTGACCTACTACAGATATGTCAGCAAATACGGGAGGGTGCTGGTTGATGTTGGAATTTATGTGATTTAAATAAATTCAATAATATAAATTAAACTCTTACATTAATTTTGATTTTAAGATCTGCAACAGGATAACATTGTATGAAAACCCTGAATTTGAAGGATGTTCAAAAACATTATATTATTCTGGAGGTAATGATTACTTGGGACAATTGGACCAAAAAACTTCAAGTATAAAGGTATGATGGTCTGTTTATACTATGTAGTTGTATGTATGTATATGTTTGAAGTTTGAAATGCATTGCAATTTTTATAAATAATTTTAAATACAGTATTTTACCTCATATTTATTATTTTATTTATTTTATTTGCCATAATATTGTTTTAATTGGAAATTAAATATAATAACTGAATCTGTGAATCATTTTATCTCAATTGCTGTGTATATGTTTGTATATATGTAGCCCCATGATTTTCAAAACTTTTAAAGATTGTCTTGTACCTCGGTAAAATAGTTCATTTTAATGAAAAAAAGCCAAGTAATTGAAATATTACCTCAAAAATATTGATCATTTACCATCTTCATTAATAATGCCCCCTGTAGCGACACTTACGCGACTATAAAATAAGCAATTTTTGAGATAGCCAATATTTGGCACCCATGTTTTAATGATACTAACTCAATTAGATCCACAATTGTCGACTTAGTCGACTTAATTCAATTTAAGGATAGAGTGATCAGTTCTTGAGATATTACACAATATGAATAGACTCTCACAACGCAACATAACTGCAGCAATGAAATGGGTATTCATTAAAAGTAAAATTAAAAATGTAACATACTTATAATAGATCAAACAATCAATAAAAATGCTCTTTTAAACTCAATGGACCATTTAGACTCTTAGACTCATTTAGACATTTAGTCCTAATCAATAAATTTTTACTTCATCTATATTTATTGTGATAGTTTAAAAATTTGAGTCAAGTTGCTATAAAAAAATGTGGAAGATAAAATATAAAGTATTATTTATATAATCAATTATATGTTCAATATACTATTTCGGTTATGATAAAAGCAAACTCACAATTTCGGTTGCAGAGTATTATGTGGATGTTGAGATTATATAACTAAATCAACAATAATGGGCAAATATATGGGCAAATTACACAGTGTCGGACGTTACGGACATTCTCGATTTTTGAATGTTTTTCTTTAAAATGACGAAAATACTTGAACTTTTGACATCAGATTGCGTTGAATAAATGAGACAATTTATTAATCTTTCAGAATATCGCAAATATAAAAATTATTTTATTTTTGATTGCATTTAATGCCGAAGACTAGTATGTTATTATTGTTGGTCTCAAATTGTAGCTCAACTATTCTATTTTTCGAAAATGTTTCCATAATTTCATTGCAAATCTTCTGTAGCCGATATTTCCAATTCGAAGTTATGAGGGTTGGTGTCGGACGTTACGTGTCGGAAATTATAAAAATTAAAAAAAATTATATTTTCTTATATTCATTTACATTTATATTCATAGTAATCCAGTATATACAATATCAGCTTATAAGTTATCTGGGCAGTTATCTAGTAACTGGGCAGGACCTCCACTCCAAAAGACGTAATACTAAAGCGTTGAGTACTCCATACTCAGGCTGTCCCACCTGAATTAGTGGGTTTGGGTAATTTTCGCATTATTGTATCGAATTGGTGGGTCCCAAATTCTTTTGGATCGAAGGAAGCAAAGGTGATGGTGTCTGGCAATTTATGACTAGACAAAATTCGCTTCTTCCATCATCTGAAACATCTGATGTCCTTACAAACATCAACGCTGTCATCATCGCGACAACCTTCTGCAGATTCTTCAGTATAGTCCATAATGAACTCATCTACGTCAACAGATTGAGGCTACTTTTTACATCCAATAATAATGGGGGAATCACGATTACATTCCACATAATGGTAGGAACGAGTGCCGGCCAGAGTGCTACACTTGTTATAAAATCCAATGTCGGTTGGCTTATCAATGTCATTAACTTCTATGACGTTAATAGTAACATCACAACTTATAGCATTAAGGGGGGGGGGGGGGGGGGGGGGGGGTACCCCCTCCTTAACGAAATCTGCTGCATTTATGACAATGCAATGGCGGTCTTTCACTTTATTCCAAACATAGCATTTAACAGTAGCTACTATACCATCAACTGCGCCATTTCCATATGAGGCAAAATACACCAAAGTTAACTTCTTTAAACCAGAGTGCTTTTTCAGCTGCCTGCAAGTATTAGCAATATTATATTTGTCTTTGAACTGCGAAGACGCCCATCTGAAAATATTTCTATTTTTTTAACTGATGGATGTTTCGGAATCTCCACGTCGAGAATTTTACTTTGAAAAGTAAAGACACAAAACTTGTCATGTGTCCTGTGTCCTGTCATCGCTGGTGATTGCATAGGAAGTGATAGTGTCCTTATACCAGCAAAAACTTGGGAAAATCGTAACCTGAGGGGTATTCCAGTGCACTGACTGTGCTTCGTCCTGTAGGGCCGCTGTGTAGATTTGGGCAAAGTCACACATTGCAATACTATCTTCATTGTTAGCCTTTATCGTAGCGTTGAAATATTTGTGACTCTGTTTCTTCAAAAATACATGCGTCAAAAATTCGGGTGTAATGTTCATATTGAGAACTTTTACAAGTGCACTAAGTTTGGCTACACGGTTGTACATGTCAAACCTCCCATTGATAGTTGCCCATTCTTTATAACATATATTGGTTGCTGTCTATTTGTACCGTAATGGTGAGCTCCTGTTTCATAATACACTTAGAACAACGTTGATGGTAACAATTGTATTGATCATTGCCTTTGCTGCCCTTCTCATTGTCTTTGATAACTGCGTTATTGGGCTCTTCATTATTTCCCACCCCTTAAATATATTAGTCCAGTAATACCATTTTGTATAATTGTATATCATTTGAAACTTAATTTGAAAGCAATTAAAAAATATATATTTTATTTGAAAATCTACTATTAACACAAGAACAATAATTATTTATTACATGGGAAAAAAAGTAGAACATTTTTTACATTATTATCGGGGCATTTTATTTACAGAGTGCCAGCGATGTTATAAAGGGTTGAGAGAATTATTGAAAAAATATGTTTTACATTTTTTTCCCCATGTAATACGTAATTTTATTCTTAAATTGGTACTTGTTTGTTTGTTGCTCAAATCTTTAATAAAACATAGAGCGATATACTACAGTACAGAAAGTAGTGTTACAAAATAAATTGAACTGTAGTATTTTACTATACAGTATATTGCTTCCATAGTTACTGCCATTCAAATTATTGTACTATTCAAATCCTGATGCTGCCTTACTCAATGTTAAAAAAATATAGTGTTCTCGAAAATTAATTACGTAACTAGAGAGCCGCTTAACAACATAAACCAATATTGTATATTGAGTTCCGTTTTGAAGTACTCCTTGCAGACACTAAAGTTGCAATAACTTTTGAGTATGTCAACTATAATATGTAATATAATATATAATATAAAAGATTATAATACACCTTTAAGCCAATTCTATATATCACCCCCAGACCCAAATAAAAAACACATATAGGGTGTGAAATAATGAAGAAGTTTCCTTTACTGTTGCAGATCAATGTTCAGCGGTTCAGTCTCGGGTGAATTGGGAACATTAACCACCACACCAAGAATGGCATTAAGTTTGTAATTCCAGTTCTCATGGTATAAGCACAAGCAAACGTTATGCTTTGTTTGTCCTGTAGGAAGTACATACCATGGCCTTAAGTCAGCGAATTTCGATCGCCCGATGACTGCGTCAGTGTTATCATTCTTGAACATTGTGTATGTTTCATAAAGCGAGTAACGTAGAAACCTCTTCTGTTTCACAATCTTCTTCCCACGCAAACGCAATATTTTAAACTCCTTTCGTGCTGGGGATAAGCTGCTTATCCTTATGTCTTTCTCTTTGCTTTTGAAGCTTTTAGGTCTTCCAGTTCACCCAGATTAGTAGCTTCCAACTCCAAACGTTCCCGTCTTTCCTTACACTTCTGGGCATTTGATTTCGGCATTGTATTAATGTAAGCCTATTTAATACTGTACTAGAAAAACTAATTTTGGAAGCCGTTTCAAAATCAATGATAGACAGATTAATAGCCAAGATTTACATCAGGCTTTTATCCACTGTTTACTGTCATATGGACAAACGGGATTTCATGTTATTTTTTAGGTAGTATTTGGTAGTACTGGTCTACATACATTCGAACATTACTGTTCTGGAATGTGCCTTGCACTGAAAGTAGAAATGAACTACACATGAAATAATCAGTGTCGCATGTTACAGTGTCGGACGTTACAAACTTCATTCACTGAAATCACAGCCTGTATGGTAGCCCGGATTGCTATCAATGGCACAAAAAAGCGCCATTTTACATCGGCATTGAGTCATTTTAATTGCGATATAGTTTGCCATACAATAGAGAAGTAATTTAGGAAAAATGTAAAAAAAGTGTCGGACGTTACAATTTTATACAGGAAGCTTTAAATGCTTGATTATTGTATGAGAAGCGTTCTATGTTTACGGCACAGAACAACCTCATTGGAATGTGCATTTACGGCTGTTTACAATGATACCAAGGATAGCTTATATGGATATACAGTAAAAAAATATTTCGCCTTAAAATTTGGTATTTTTTTTTTGTTTTTACCTAGTCTTGATGATGGTCGATATAATCGCAAAAATTCCAACTTTATACCCTCAAATCAATGTAAATTTTTCAAATTCGAAAAATTCATGAAATTTTACCTAATATATCATCACATGTTGCTGATTTTTTAAAGTTTTATTTTTTTCATATTGTGTCCCATTTTCTGTGGAAATGCCCATATAGAAGCTGACAATAAAATGTTCATAATAATTGGATAAGTTTATGACAGTCTGTCTCTGTATCATTTCTTTACACACGGCTTCTTCCACTTTCTTAAGTTCGGTATGGACTTATGATCCCTCTCCACTATTTGTAGATCATTCTGGAAATGTTCTTCTTTCTTTGCAGCCTCCAAAACTTCGGAACTCAATTTGACACCCCTCTCTGAAATATCATTTATATTGTTGATGGCTTTTATATTTTCTAATTTACTAATTAACTAATTTTTTAATTTACTTTATATAACTTCAGGCTTGACTAGTCATTCACATTGATATTCAAGAAAGCGCTGTCTAGTTTCAAGAGATGAAATGTATACCATGAGTCTGGACCAACAAGATCTGGTAGTGTGGTTGATGAAGAAATGTCTGGAAAAATGGGTTTCCCATAACTTGTTCCAAATCTATTCTGTGGAGCATTGGGTAGCTCTTTAGGTTTGATGTTCAACAGTGCATCAGCAAGTATATGTTTCTCATGATTACTCAGTTTGCTACTGAACAGAGCCAATGGTATATACCCTTCAGCGAGATACCAGAGGTGTATAGTCAGTGCTTTCAATGCACTACTTGACACCCCTGTGGGTTCAGTTCTGCATAAGAAACAATATTGATAAAGGATGAGATCATTGATAGGAGCATCAATCGTATGTCCACAGGAAAACCACCAGCTGCAATAAATCAAAGTGAAAAACTTAGTAAATTCACGAAGCTTAGTCATCTGATATTTGGATGCAATGGTTCCCTTTGGTAGAAGATTGATCTGTTTTACCATCAAACACATTTTCAGAGCATACAGTAAATTGCTCATCCATCTAGCTTTTTGCATTGTACCAGGATATTTGAATTTGTATGGATGATCCTGATCCTTTCCATGAAAAACTTCAATGAAAAACTTTTAGCTAATTCAGCATAGTCAAGAGATTGGGAGTTAATTAATATCAGGAGATTCTCAGGAGATTGGGTTACCTCAATGTTTAAACCAGTGAACACCTGTGTTAATAAGATCTCCCCTATGTGGTGGTGACACCCCGTCCATAGAAGAGCTTGATCTAGTCTTTGCTGAACTGATATAGAAGCTGCAGAAATGTGGCCAGTGTTACTTCATGTTGTATCAAAAACGAGGTTGACAATGGATTCCGCACACCCCCATTTATCTATCAGTTCACCTGTTTTCTCAGATATGATTGAAGCAGTGGTTTTATCTGTCCCAGGTTTGTATGCTGGTACACCGAGCAGTATTGTATCTGTGCTTGTACCAACATAGACAGCAAGTCGCTCTTCTGCATCATACTTGTTTTGTAATGTTGGTAGGAGCTTGTTATCCCAATGAAGAGAAGCAAATTTCTGAGGAACCCACTCACAACGTGTTGTAGCAATCTCTTCATTCACTGTCCTGCGGGCTTTATCAGCTGTCACATATGATGTTGAGATTTTGGTCTTACCACCCCCCCGAAACTTCAACAATAGCTTCAGTAATGCAGCCTGCCGGGCTGGAGTGAATTTGGTCCTGTGATGACTGCGATAGTGGTAGTGCTACTGCTTTGTTGGTCCTTATATGTGGCAGTACATCATCATCATACTCATTGCTGCTTTCCTCTGGGGAAGTGTCAATGTCTAGTCAATCTGAGGATTATCTGCAATAGCCTGTACATTTTTTAACCTTTTTCACACATTTGATGGCGATCTTTAATTCGTTTCACTTTCTCAGCAAGGAGCTTATCAAAACTTCCCATGGTCCTGTCACCCATCATTGACTTCACAAACTCTAAATCATCTTTATTTTTAATTGTTTCTAAGGCATCTGTTGTCCACAGTTGGAAGGTTTTATCAAGCGTAAATTGTGCTGCCTGAAATCTTTCAATTATGACACCAAGACAAAGTGACAAAGTCAACAAAGCGATATTACCTCAAAAATTAACTCAAATTGCATTAAAAATAGGCTCATTTAAACCGCAATGTGCAAGTAGGAGGGTATTCGATCTTGATTATTGCAGCACAGCGTCTATATTGCTTTTGCACGAAGCAATGCCCTTATGTAAAGGTATGCTTGTATACCCATTTCAACAATACATCGAAAACTAGACTTGCTACTCTTGTTTTGAATGTTTCTACCCCCACTAAATAGACCATCCCGGTTCTATTGAGGTTACTATCATTAATGTAGGGGTACCAACAGTTGGTTATATCGAAAATTGCTAATTTTTAATGGCACGTCAAATGTCGCTGAAGCGGTAATTACAAATGAAGTTGCTGGACCAGGTAAATTTTACTTACTTGCCAAAATACATTCATTTCTTTCCCATCAAAATGAACAATTCATGAGAGGTACAAGACAATCCATGATTTAAGGGGGAAATAATGCACCCTAGTAGCCCTACACATTAGAAATTTCAGAAATTTGTTTTTTATTGCATCTAGAGCAAACATTTATGGCAGCATTAATTTTTCAACAGGTATGTTTCTATAGTTTTATTTGAACATTACCAGCTGGTGTCGGCCTTCAACATCTTTAATATATAGGCCAAGAACCGTTATTTTTCTTGCTGTTAGCTTTCATGCTGTCAACATTTATTGCTAAGATTTTACACTTTAACTTGTGTAGTCGTAATCATATCCGTACTCATAAATACATTATTGATAACTTGATTAGTTACATGCTCACAGCTAGCTTTTACTACTCCTTGTACAACATTGGTATAAAACTGACACTCTACGAATATTATTTTTGATACTAGTTTTCTGTAAAGTAACCATTTAAAATTTTTTTGTTATTGCTTAATAGTAAATTATTGCAATACATCCTATAGGTTCACTGTGGAACATGGATACTATACACAGGTACCTTATACACAGGAGAATACCTTATTCTCTCTCCTGGAGAGTATCCGACATCCATTAACTTCGATACTTTTTTTGAAAACAAGATAAGGTCACTGCGGCCTTTAGCAAAGGTAGGCCATGGTGTATAATTTGTCAATGACCACTGTACAAATCGCACATTCAGATTCAAATATTTCCTCTTATCTCCTTTTATTATTATTATACAATCAATACAGTGTATAGTAGATACACAGTCAAACAAACTATGCAGTGTTGTATAGTAGACACACAGGGATACAGACATCATTATAATTGTTTTAATTTATTTGAAAATCCGCCTTTTCTTACTAATATCCTTGACAGAATTGATGTAACTTTTTTTCACTAATTTTCCCGAAAACTAGTTAAAATTTTCATTAATTATTTTCGACGAGAACGCAGTTCAATAATGCGAACTGGAAAGCTATGAACTCACACTGGACCCATTATTGATGATTGTCCCGGATTGACCACATTCTGTTTCGCAATAAATACAGGAGCTCTGTAAAAGACTGTAGTGCATTTACACTTCACCCCTTCTCCAGTGATCATTATCTTATATTAGCCAAGGTAAGACTTAGTCACTGCACTATCACAACAAAGAAATCTGCATGGCCACAGCAAGATTGGCTCCTCTGATGCAACAGCCCAGTGTGAGATCCAGTTTCACAATACAGCGGAGCAACAGGTATGAGGCTCTTGCATCTAATCCTTCAGCTAGCTTACTGTGAGGGATTTACTGATTATACAGAGGCAGTTCAGTTGCTGCAAAAATAGTCCCTGTACAGTGTACTCCCTCTTGACAGTAAAATGTCCCACTGGGCATGGCAAGTATAGATAAACTTACTGACTGGGAGGAAAAGCCAACTAAGGTTAAGGCCGAATCTCCAGCTGAATGAATCAATGGTTGGAAGACCCACTTTGAGAAGATGAAGAAGTGTGTGAGAAGATAGTTCCCAATCGGCCTGATAACTATGGGGCACATTGTGTGTCTGAGTCTGAGCTCACAGATGTTCCCATTGGTGACATCTTCTTTGCTGAAATTGAGACTGCTGCAAAGAGCATTAAGACCAAATGTGCCAGAGGAGTATATGTTGTTCCACTGAGGCCTTTAAATATTCTGATTGTTTGGAGCTCATTCAACCCCAATGTCGTGGATATATATACTATACATACATGTATACATACTATACATACATGTATACATACTATACATACATGTATACAATGTATACTATACATTGTATAGTATGAAGAGAGTCCCTCAAGAAATGAAAACAATTAAGTTGATGCCAGCATGATCTCTAATGCAGCAAAGCTATACAATATAATTATATTAAATTGCACCAGGGATCCTTTTGAGAGACTTACATAAAGGTTTCATAAAAGGGTTTCATAAAGGTCAGGATTCTTGCAGTATATGGGATTCCTGAGAAAATTATTTTAGCAATCAGATAACTGTCCGATGGTTCCACCACATTTGTGTCTAATGCTGATGATGATGCAAATCAATGCAAAGTCTTACGGGGAGTCCTTGAAGGTGACACACTTGCACCATTCTTATTTATAATTGTGGTTGACTATGTTCTGCGCATTTCCTTAGTCCATAATGGACATTGCTTTCGCCGTGAGGACCAGCCAGTGCATAATCTTGTACTTTGGCAGCCTCATGGAGTGAATAAGCATGGTGGACAGCCCATGACTTTCTTTATTCAAGAATGTTAAGCTAATCAATCATCACCACCATGGGTGAATATTCCTTAAGGAAACAGAGTGGAATGGTTTACTGTGGAAGATCACCCATGGTGGTGAACAGGCACACCTTTACAGTGCATGGTGGTGAAGAGCCTTCCATTAAGTTTATATTAATTAACTAAATTGTTATTGTTCACATATTGGCATTTGATGTAATGAGTAATCTAATTTTTTAACAGGAGGGCATCATGATATTTGAAGATGAAAATTTTGGTGGATACCGAAAAGAAATTACCAGCAATGTGAAAGATCTCGCAGTCTCACATGGAAATTTAGTCAGCGTAGTTAGCTCTGTCATTGTTATTAGTGGAGTCTGGAAAGTTTTTGAGTGAGTTTATTCAACATAATTATGCAAGCCATTATAAAACACTGTTTATAATGCGTATATCAACGGTAATAATGATAACACCTACCATTTAACCCATGTGGTAATAGTTACAGTTGTGGGGGTGTGCATTGTGGTAATTCTATGAAAAGATCCTACAGAGTTATACTGACCTATACTGATCGATAAGCTACTCATATGTACAGTACAATATACCAGTCTAATAGAGATCAATTTTGAGCTATAACGATATTATACACATAGCAGTCCATTAAATTTTGTTTCCCATTAATCAGTAATTGACAATTGATAATTAAAGGTTACATATACATATAAGACCAATTTGCTTCTCTTACACTTTGCTGTTGAAGTACTTGGACGGGAGAGAACATCTTGCCATGGAGATTGCTTGGTTGTCTTACATCTGTAGTGTACTAATTGGCTTCAAATAGGTAGATACTGTTGTTATTATTATTAGATAACTTATTCTAGGACACATTTTGCTTATTCTTTAGAACATAGCAATTTAACAATAACGCTATACATATAGAAGAAATCTAGCCATCATTCAAATATTCTTGTTAAATTATAATTAAATAATTTCTTGGTGTGGGGTATTCTTCAAAAGTGCCATAGGCACGGTACCGGTAGCAGTGGTCTTTGTTACCCTGCCCTGTCAGCATTGCACTGTAGTCTGTACTTAATTGTACTTTTCATGTGTGGTAGTCACATCACACTCCACATGCACAAGGTCAGTATGATATAGCTATTTGGTAGGAAATAGCCCAGTGAGTTTAAATTTCATAGATCAGTCAGTCTTGTCCTTTAATTCGAAAGACAGAAAGCTTAGATAGAACGAGATTGAAGATTATGACTTACACACACAATTGACAAGTGCATTCATCACATATGTCTATTAAATTTCATTTAGTGATACTAATTTTAATGGAAAATATGCTAAGCTTTACCCTGGGGTATACCCATTCTCCGATGCTCTACTTCCTGCTGGTAATAACGCGATCAAGTCAGTGGAACTATTCCAGAACTCAGTCGAAGGAAGCTGCTTCGTAAATGACATCGAAATTTACAGTGAAAAAAACTTTCAGGTAACTTTACATTATGTATATTATATGCTGGAGAGGGAAAATATAATATTATATCCTTCTCTAGGGGCTAATTGCAATTTTCAATAAACTATCAATAGTAGTGATATGTGATAGTGATAGTTGAAAGGACCTCACAAGGCACATCATGAGTCCTGTCGACTTGGGCACACTAGGACAGCCAAGGATGCTGTGCCTGGGCCACTTAACAGGCAGTATTCTTATAATCTGAAGCAATTTATGAAGAAGCACCATCAGTTATGATGTCATGGTCGTGGGACCATGGAACCCATTTTGGCACTTAGAAGGATAATTGAAGAGTTATCAAAAAAGAAAGACAGGCATCTGGCTGTTATCTTTGTTGACTTCTTCAAGGCCTTTGATTCAGTCTCCCGCTCACGTATGTTCAGCATACTTTCATTATATGGGATTCCTGATGAAATTATTGCAGCCATCAGATCAGTATACGATGGTTCGACAACATATTTTGTGTCTACTGTTGATGGTGACACAGAACCATTTGAAGTGTTATGGGGCGTCCTCCAGGGAGACACACTTGCACCAATCTTGTTCATAATTGTGGTTGACTATGTTCTATGCATGTCCTTAGATAATCGTAATGATGATGGGGTGATGATAACTCCACCTACTGGCTCCAGAAGTCGAGGAAATCCTGCCAAGTACCTAACTGATCTAGACTTTGATGATGACTTAGGAGTACTCTCAGAATCACTAGAGGGAGCCCAACGGCTCCTCAGCTCATTAGAAAATGCTGCTTCTAGTGTTGGTCTTTTTATTAACTGCAGAAAGACCAACATTTTTACAGTTAACTTTGAAAGTTCTCAGCAAGTCTCTGATCGGATGAGCATAAGCTCAAAGGATGGTATGCTTGAGCATGTGGACGACTTCTGTTACCTGGGATCATGGATCCGGAAGTCAGGTGAGGATCTTCGAATACGTAAGGGAAAGGCATGGGCACGGGCAGCCTTGAATAGGCTTTCCAGGATTTGGAAGTCACCGAGAATTAATCGGAAACTTAAGGTCCGATTATTTAGAGCAGCAGTAGTTACAGTACTCCTCTATGGGAGTCCATGCTGGGCTCTAACTGCTGAGGACACCAAATCTCTGGATGGCACATTCCCAAGAATGCTACGCCAGGTTCGTTGTGTCAAGTACAATGCACACATCTCCAACCAGACACTATATAACATTGGAGGTGTCTCATTGGTTCCCCCAAGCTTGACACTAGAACAAAATCGCCTCCGCTTTGCAGGAGATTGCTTTCACCGTGAGGACCAGCCAGTGCATAATCTTGTACTTTGGCAGCCTCATGGAGTGAATAAGCATGGTGGACAGCCCATGACTTTTTTGAGACGCATCTTAAAGGACACTGGCCTTGAAGATGCGGATGATCTAGCAAATGTCATGGGTGATAGGGAGTTGTGGCGGCGCAATTTTGTCGACAAGCCAGCACAGCATTCTTAAAAATGCAGCTGCAATGCAGCATGCCGATACTAGTAGTTGTAGTAGTAGTATGATGCCACCAGGCAATTCGCACAGGCGTAACTGGGAGGAAAATTCAACCAGCATCACGATTAGGGCTGAATCTCCAGCTAAACAGCTCAATAATGGTTGGAAGATCCGCTTAGAGAAGCTCATAAACAATGACAAAGTTATGCTTAAATAACATTATGATATATCCTGTTTCTGATTCTGTGCTCACAGTTATTCCCATTGACTTGATTCACTCCTATGATAAAACAAAGAAAGACTAAGATAAATTTGTTGGTCCCTGTTCCCAGGGCTTCCTAGCACTCTACTGATCTTTTCGCGGAATCTCGATTGCCGCAAAGTTATGTTATATGTTAGAATTATATTGAAACGCATTATGAATCCTGTTGGAGGATTGTTAAGTGGGAAGCAAAATGAGTTCCATAAAGGTCGTGGGACTATTGAGCAAATTCTGGCGCTCATAAGGAAAATTGAAGAGTTATCATCAAAGAAAGACAGACTCTGCTATCTTTGTTGTCTTCTATTTAAGGCCATATTTCAATCTCCCAACAACCACGAATGTTCAGCAAGCGTGTTGCTTGTAGTGTCATGTGTCATCTCATATACCAGGTCATGTCATTTATTTCATGTCATGAGTTATATTCACTAAGCCATGTGTGGTCAATGGCACTGGTAGTGTGTCTAGTTTCACGGTTGATTATATTTGGTGACAAGTTATTATTACAGCTGACACCACCAAAGCAGACATGAGCGTTGTTCACTCTGGTCTTTAAACCGTTCTTCTCTCAGCCATTTTTGTGTGAGAGACCCACAATCTTTTCAGGAGTCTTGGTTTGACGCCAGCATTAGCTGTTTAACACCAACTGATATTTAAACTTTACTTTAGATTTTCTTTACCATAATGTCTTTATATCCTCAATGTCTATCCTTGTTACAGGGACGTATGCTACACTCAAATGGGGACTGCAATAATGTTGCTTTTCAAAAACGTGCTATGGACAACAGTGCTGTCAGCATATGGGTAAAATGTGGAATGTTAGTTAGTCAATTATTAAAATACATTCACTATATTTGTGAGTTGGGGCTGCCATTTTTAACAAATTGAGGTGTCTCCGAACCTACTACGAAAACTGAACGATTCTGCCACATATATTTTACTAGATGTGGACTGACAACGTTTTGAGTTGCGGTGGCGCAATTTTGTCGAAAAGGCAACATAGTATTACTAATTGTCGTGGTAGCCGGCTAGATCTAGAGACACATGCTTGGCCAGTTAGCGTGTGGATCGAGTTTGGGATTGGGTTTTGTTTTCACTGGTTGCGTAAGTTACGTAAGTTATCATATGGCTCAGGGTCTTGGGAAAACTAGCTCTTTGTTTTTCTGTCCATGTATAATATAAATGTAATAGGTAATAAACAAACAATGACCAGTAACAGCACAAGTCTGAATCTGATATCCATACTGAGATAGTAATAATCGTTCTACGTATACCTGTAAAAACTAAAGCCGTCTCTCGTGACTGAAATATAAATTGATATTACACCAGTATAAACTACTATAGCTTGAGATATTAGTTGTACAAACCAATATTGGTTTGGGTTATTTCTATCCCGGCTAATGGGAGATCGGTTACTTTGCCAGGCTCCCTGATTGTAAGTTGACCTTCGGGGTTGGCATACAATGGGGGTGCTAACAGATTTTCCCACTTTGGTTAATACCTTATCTGAGGTGACATATTGGTTTTTGGGGTGTTGAAGTGTCTCAGGGTTAATCCCGTAACACTAATGCAGTTCTAATGCAGCATACCGATTATAGATATAGAGATGGAAGGCATTAAATATTGTTATAATTAATTAATTAATAATTTATTAGTCTACAATGTATATTAATAATAAATTTATAATATTCAGTATTTAAAATTAATTCGATTATATTAATTACTGTTTATAATTAACTAGTTTATGTATTTTATTGTTTAAAATTAATTATTTGATAATAATTAGTATTTCAAATTAATTATTTGATAAATAATTAGTATTTCAAATTAATTATTTTATATTTATTATATTAGTGTTTATAATCAATTACTTTATATTAATTCATGCTTAAAATTAATTACTTTAACTATGTATATATATGTATGTAAATTTTTTTTTTAATTAATATATATAGTCACATTTGTACAATTGATTAATAATAATAATAATGATTAAACAATCCCTCAAGGAGAGTAGTCTAGATTTAATTAGTTCACAAGATATTTTTGAAGCCCTAATACATTTCAGGGCCAAGACCCCACACACCAACTCCGAAACCTAGACTCCTCCATGGTCTCCTTCCACACACACACAGACCCCGCTCCTTCTCCGAAACCGAGACTCCTCCATGGTCTCCTTCCACCCCTGCACACCCCGCTCTGTATCCGAAACTGAGACTCCTCCATGGTCTCCTTCCACCCCCGCACACCCCGCCTCGTCTCCGAAATCGAGACTCCTCCATGGTCTCCTTCCACCCCCGCACACCCTGCTCTGTCTCCGGAACCGAGACTCCACCATTGTATTCGTTGCAAGCTACACAATGAAGTAGCTTGCAACAGCCCAAACTAAAATCGGCACCTCATAGCACCCAACACTACCCCCAACCCACGCTGCCTCATCCCCACCCACTTTGGCACAAGTGTCTCAGCAAGGTGTTTAATGAATACCTGAGCTTCCATCACCTACACATCATCAGTTGAGTGCACGAGAGGGGTGAAGTGAATACAGCGCGTGTCTTGCAGGGCTCCTGGTAGTGGGCCCACTTGACATGTTCCCTTTGGGTGAGTAAGGTCTCAGCAGAGGCATTTCATCGAACATAGGAAGCACTCTCGAGATTTATAATCGAAATATTGAAAGTCGCCACAATCTGGTTCATCCAAACACCTCTAAAGACCAAATCTGCTTTCACTCTATCGACTCCTCGCCCATTTGAGACCAGGCGACCTCTGGGGAGGGTGAACTCAAGACAGGGTGACATTTGATGAGCCAAAGCAAACCTAACGTCATCATGCTGATGTATAACCATGCTGCAAACCTTAAAGATAAGGGCGTGCGCTGTGTTAAACCCATCACCACATCTCTCTTACAATTAACAGGAAGGTCAGGGAGTGTCAGGAGAGAGGCCATCATGACTGTGGGTTTAAATCAGTGTGGGCAATGAGCGATGATGGTTGGGCCAGTCACCAGTCTTGTACTGAGCTACCCGATTTACAGTACAATGCTTGTCCAGAGGAAGATCCTTGAGTTCATCGATGAATTGGGCTTTGCAGGTGTTATCCAGGGTCTCCCTGCATTCTTTAAGTGCCTTGTTGAAGCGGGCATTGTGGTTTGTGCGCTGCCATAAATATCTCCCTGTTGTTCTTGATGGACTGCGCAACCTTTGTTGTAGCCAATGATGATGCAAGGTGAGTAGAGACCTCTGAGAAAACCCTGATGGAGTGTGTCCAGCCAGACATCTCTTTTGAAATGAAATCATTCTTACCATTAGAGTCACCAACATAGCCTCCAATAAAGTGGTGACTTCTTTAAATATATTAATTAGTAATTCAAATTAATTAGTTTATATGAATTAGTGTTAAACATTAATTACAGAAGGTGGGGTAGCTGTTTTTTTTAGCGCTGGCCCTGAAATCTATTGGTTGTAGATTCGGTCCAGGGGCCAGGGTCCATTCAGCCTCTCATCCAATAAGGTCGAAAAAATGAGTACCAGTTGAATTACTGGGAACTAAACAAAGGATAGGTTTAGCGCCCACCCCTACCTTCTGGAAGCAGTTTTCGAAAGGGGAGCCGAAGCGTTGCCTCTGGCTTCAGCAGACTGTTTGCTTTTTTGACTACTGTTATAATCGGCCTGCTGTATTGAGCTGCATAAGCATATTGTCATTGGTTTTTCCAGTTCTCAACATAATTGTGCCGCCACAACTCCCTAGTCCCTATCCCTCATGACTTTCTTGAATAAACAATATCTTGAAGTCAAGTGGCCTTTAAGAGGTGCCTCAAGAAAGTAATGGGCTCTCCTCTCCACCTTGCTTATTACCTCCATGAGTCTGACAAATGTGCTCTTATTTACAGTGTAAGCAATGTCCTGTGAAACCGAGGCAGTTCTGGTCAAGTTCCCCTCTGACTTCAGCCCATTTCTCAATATTAATTAGAGCTTAAAATTAATTATTTTTATTAAATAGTTGTTGAAATAGTTAGATTTGTTAAATTAATTAGCGATTAAATTTTTTGATAGATTAATTAATGCTTTAACACAGTAAGTGAATGCAGTAGGACTGTAATGTTTTTATCTACTTGTAGGTGGGTTCTCTATGAAAATAATTTTCTTGATGTGGTAAAAGTTATTGGACCTGGAACCTATTCAACACCAGAGGAGTGGAATTCTTATATGGCTAACAGGGTGTCTGCTATGAGAGCGATTCCCCTTGTAAGTTATGGTTTGGAATAGAATTGTGTGTATACACATATCATAAGTGCTAACATAGCCTATTTATGTGTTCTAGAATCAAAATCTCTAAGATATATAGGTTTGTAGGTGAAAATAGGTTCGTAGGAGATTTGTAGGTGAAAATTTATGAATTGGGTGACCCATATTTAATTAGTACCTAAATAAATAGATTAAATAAGATAAAAGATTAAATATAATAATTAATTAAATATAAAATTATTGTTTAGGATGGTATTGCCTTATTCGACGATGTTGATTTTGAATTGAATATTTACAGAGCAACTTTTGACCAACCAGATCTTCCTGGTTTTAATGAAAAGACAGAATCAGTAATCATAACTGGTGGCGAATGGGAATTATTTCTGTAAGTATTTAAATTGATTGCCGCACCAATGCATATTTTATAATCTATTTAACTTATTATTTAATTACTATTTACTATTATATAATAATTATTATTATATTTATAATCGTCATATAGGTCGTGCAGTAAGTTATCTACTATTTTCAAGCGTGTATCCTCTTTATTATGTACTAATTATAGAGGAATCAGTGTTTTGAATGCTATTTCTCGGTTATATGATAGTATTTTATGTAAACAGCTCTCATTGTAGTTTAAACCGGAATCGCGGAACAGGCCAGAGCTCAAAAGTTTCGTAGTTGTGCTGAGCATATAGTTACTCTACGGCTTTTGATTGATTATGTTGTGTTAAAAAAGCTAAAATTATACATCGTTTACATAGACTTTTCCACCGCATATGATAAAGTATATTAAAGGACCCCCTTCTTGGAAATAAGCTGCAAAGCTTTAGGGGTAATCCTATATGTTATGTTGGACAATACCTTTATACCGGTACATTGTTTGGTGTATTTGTTATTGTTTTTACATAATGTATAAATAAATGTATCTATCTATCTATAAGTACCACGCGATTTATTGTTCAACATCTCAACACTACATCTATGTTTAAACCAACAAGTCTCAATCACTCCCACATCACCGTTCTACGACTATCCGTAACTATTTCATACATCGCACCAGACTACAGCAAACGCAAAAATCTTTAAAATACCATGGGGCAATAATCTGGAACTCACTACCCATAGAAATAAAATGTGTTAATATGTGGTAAATGGTGTTTAATATGTTAATATATGGTGCTAAAATATGGTAATGGTGATTTAACCCTATTCATGTCATATTTTTTTGATTAAGAATATCAATCTAAAATATATTGGTGCCGGTGCAATTTATAGAGTTTATCGATATGGATGAACGGGCTTAACATAAGCTTAGGCTTGTTGCCCAATCATCCTCACCAATTGAGGTAAATAAATGTTAAATGAAAATAACCCTATTAGTACCGGGCTATAAAATGCTGTACAAATACCGGGGGGGGGGGGGGGGGGGGGGGTCATCTTGACCCATCCCTCTAAAATCTACAAATATTAACGAAAACGTCTGATTTTTTGTTTATACGTAGGTATCACTAGTCTGGATCCGACCGAAAAAAAAAATTTTCGAAAAAAATGTACTGGGGTGGTAATATTGCAGCACCAAAATTACAAGTACTAGTACACAATTTTCACAAAATTTGAAAGTTACATTTTTCGGCTAATTGTTTTTCAATGCAGGTTTTCTGGGGCGCAAAATACATTGGAAAATATTTAAAAATGATATGATTACCATAAATGGCTGTTCAGTCCTCTATGCGTAGGAAAAAAATGAAGAAAACAAACAAGTAACTAGCACTTTTCAGTTTGAACACAAAATTTTTAATTCACTTATACGATGCTATAAATTCACATTTTCAGGTTTTCTAGGGTGCTGATTCTAATGGAATACATTTCAAATATGCCAGATCATTGCTACTTGTATTTTTCGGCATAATTTGGCAAATTTTGGTGCTAGCACCAAATATCGTACCCATCACCAAAAAGTACAAGTTTGCGATGTCCAGTGCTGTTTTTATTGATTCCATCGGATTCAGGACCCTCATAAACCCGTATAACGCAAGAAACAAGATGATACTATCTACTGATCAATTTACTCATTTTCCAAAATTTGGTGCAAAACAACAATTTTCACCCACTGGCGAAAAATACATGTTTGAAAACTCTTACGAAATTTTTACTGATTCCATTGAATTCAGAACCCTATAAACCCGTATAACGCAAGAAACAAGATGACACAATCAATTTATATATTTGATGGTTTTCAAAATTTGGTGCTAGCACCACATTTTGCACCCACATCCGAAAAATACAACTTTGAGATGTCTAGTTCGATAATTATATATTCCATTGAATTCACAACAGCCATAAACCTCTAAAATGCAAGAAAAAAATTGTCACAAGCAATTTTATCTATTGAATGAATTTTCAAAATTTCGTGCTAGCACCAAAATTTGCACACAGCACCGAAAAATACAAGTTTGATACGCTTGGTGCAACTCGTATATATTTCATCGAAACCAGAACCCCAAAAAACCCAAATTGCGTAAAAAACAAGTTTCAAACAATCAATTTACAAAATTGACATATTTCAAAATTTGGTGCTGGCACCAAAATTTGGCACCCACCGAAAAAAACAAGTTTGAAATTTCTAAATCAATTTATATGAATTCCATCAAATTTCTAACACCAAAAAACCGGTGTAAATCAAAAATAGAGATGTTACAATTCATATTTAATGAAATGTAATTTTCAAAAAACGTCTCAAAAAAAGTGCCAAAAGTAGGGTTAAAAAATGGTGCTATAACTCGAAAACTACCCAATATTTTTGAAAACGGTTTTCACTACTAGGAAGACAATAGATTTTTTAGGAAAAGTCATAAAATTTCAGATTCCCAACTGCGTTTGTTTCAGAATTATAATAAAAAAACCACGAGGGGGGTCACATTGACCCCCCCGGGTTTAATAGGGTTAAAGTTTTTTTTAGTTGTTTATTAAATATATATTATTGTCAAAATGAGTTTTGTTTCATGTTGTCAGAAGTGGGATCTGAAAAAAAATATATAAATGGCAACAACGACAGCAAAACCACCCCAACCTTTCAATTTGGAAGACCGTCAACACCGTGGTGAAAATTGGAATATATTGGAGATGAGCTGTTGCAACTGTAAATTAATGATGATTGCATAATTAATTACAGTTGCAACAGCTCATCTCCAATTTATTTCATTAATATCACCTGGCAGCAATACCCGCGTGAATATTTATTTGTACTTCACTCCTGTTTTACTCTAGCATACTTGGGGCCGTTAAGTCTGCTGTTAGTTAGAGATAGAATATATGCAACTTAAGACTACCGTTCAATAGAAGTGGATTAGGTGGGAGTGTCAGGGGCTAGTGGCTGAGCTGGTTAGCGCTACTGATGAGGCATGTTAGGTCATGTATAGCGCTGGTTCAACCCCCGGTGACGTGCTTTCTCATTTTTTCCACTTCTGAACTAAACCATTTATTTACAATTACATCATGAAAATTGGAAGGAATTCAAGCGAGAATGGAAATACTACGGGATTGCGGAAGGGATTTCAAAGAAATCAGACGAGATTCTAGTGGCATCAAGTTAAATGTGATTGGAAAAGAAGCTGTGGATATGTATGAGACTTCAATGTGAAAGCCCTGGAGATGAAATGAAAATTCAACACGTGTTAGCAAAGTTTGAAGAAAGGTGTGTTCCGAAAAAGAATGAAACTTATGAAAGGTATGTAATTTTTAAACGGGAACAATCCCCCAGTGAATCACTTGATTGTTACATAACAGTAACAGTATTATTAAAGTTGTCTGAAACATGCAGATTTGACACCTTATGTGACTCGTTTGTGCATGATCGACTGATATTAGGAATAAAGGATGTTAAGTAAAAGTTGTTAAGTAAGAAAGATTTGGATCTTGACAAAACACTAGAAATTGAATGATAGAAATACTTAAATTGAATGAAGTAACACTTTGAACTTTGGACATATCTAATCAGAAATATGAAGGCGTTAATGCGTTAACGAAGTAAGACAACAAAGAAATCAAGGTCTAAATTAGAGTGGTAGTAGTGGTTATGGTTACTGCCAACAAAATAGGTACAATGACGGTAGGAATAATAGAAACCCACAAATACAAATTCCGTTTGGAAAAGGGAGTCAATGAAGTTGGAATAGAGATAAAGATAAAAATATATTATATATTATATATATTATAGAATTCCTCCAATGCTGTATCGCAAGGAATGCCGCTACTGCAGTGAGAAACATGTGTTCAACAAATATGAATGTCCTGCATTTGGACAAACGTGTAAAAAATGCCACAAGGTTGGACATTTTCCAAATTCCGATGCGTACAATGCCCTGAATGTCAATAACGTATATGATGAAATGGAAGAAGAATATTTTGAAATTCATTCTGTTAATATTGTCCCAGATGCTTTGTTACTGTAAAGATAAATCACTCTCTAATGATTAAATCACAAATAGACACTGGCTCGTCTGTACATCTGCTACCCTTTAGTGACGATGTAGCTGCTACTAAGGACTATAAAGGAAATCGAATAAATCATGCAAATATCGCATTGATCATGCATGATAAATCTAAAGTTAAAGCCATAGGATGGGTATATTTACTTACATGTTGAATGGAACAATGAGATGTATCCGCCACATTTTGTTATTGTAGATGCAAATGTAACACCACTTATCAGCCATAAATCTAGTCAAGAAATGAAACTAATAAAGTTTCTAGACTGCGACAGTATTATACAAAACAAAAACGAGTTGTTAAATTCTGTTAATACATTACACAAACACCTTAATAATTCTAGTTTAATAACAGATCCTGTGATTAAACACTTCACTGAAGTGTTCCAAGGCATTGGATGCTTGGAGGGAGAATACTGTATTCAGATAGATGAAAAACATAGACCCATCATTCAACCACCATGGAAGGTACCCATACCAGTTACAGAAGTCATGAAGAAAGAATTAACACAATTAGTTGATAAGGACATCATCGTACCTGTTACAGAACCAACGAGTTGGGTATCCAGTTTCACAACAGTCATAAAAGGAGATAAGGTGCATAAATGTTTAAACCATCTCCATCTAAAAAGAGCCATTGCCAACCATTGAAGATATAGCGACACGTCTTCACGGTGCCAAAGTATTCTCAATATTTGATTGTAAATCTGGTTTTTGGCAAGTAAAATTAGACACAAAATCTAGTTATCTTACAACATTCAATACTCCCTTTGGGTGATGTAGATGGAAAAGAATGCCCTATGGTATTAGTTCTGCTTCTCAAGTCTTTCCGAGAAAAATGCATGAAACAGCTGAGGGTCTATCAGGAAATGAAGTTATAGCTGATGACTTTCTTGTGGTGGGATACGGAGATAATAAAGTAAATGCTATAGTCGACCATGACAAAAATTTCAGACTATTACTAGAACGCTGTAAACAGAGAAACTTAACATTAAACTCCAAAAAACTACAATTGAGATTAGAGGAAGTCTGATTTATTGGACATGTATTGTCATCAAATGGATTGAGGTAGTTCCAAAGAAAGTAGAGGCTATTACAAATATGCCGAACCCAACTGATGTTACTGGGCTTAATCGCTTTCTAGGAATGGTGAATTATAGCTCAACATTTTTGCCAATTTTGTCAGCAGTAGCAGCACCGCTACACAGTCTTGAACACAATAATTTTGATTGGAAGTGGTTAGAAGAGCATGAACATTCAGCCAATGAACTTAAATGTCTTATTATAGAAACGCCAGTATTAGGATACTAAAATTTCACTAAAGAATTAACTATTGAATGTGATGCATCCAAAGATGGTTTAGGATGTGTACTAATTCAAGAAGGACGTCCAATTACATATGCATCTCAGGCATTAAATTCGACAGAACAGAAATATGCTCAAATAGAGAAAGAACTCCTGGCTGTATTGTTTGCGTGTAAAAAGTTTGACCAATATATCTATGGCCACAGAATAACAGTCCAAAATGACCACAAACATTTTAAAGATATTTTCAATAAACCACGTCACAGTGCCCGAAAGCGCCTTCAGTCCATGATGCTATATTTACAGCGATATGACATAAATCTCTTACATATTAAAGGAACAGAAATGCACATTGCTGATCCTTTGTCACGAGTTTTTCTTAAAGTTCAAGATGGTAATTGTGAAAGTAAAGAAAACAATGTTTTTGAAGTTAAAATGACTGAAGAATTACCTATAACAACATATAGATTGTTAGCGGATTCAATTCCGCTAACCATCCCATAAAGTTGGGAAACGGCGCCTTTAAGCAATATTGGGGAGTATGAGATTGATTGCCAATCAACCTCGTATCACCCCCAATAAACGGGGACGACAAAACCCCAAAGAGCCGTACACAATGAAGGTCAGAGGTTAAGCCTCCAGGAGAGGGAAAGTGACAGTAGAAAGGGGGGAAACACTCCCACAGAGGTGGGAGCCGAGAATTAGGTTATCAACCAATGGGGGGACAGGAGAGGCATCAGCTGAGTAATAAGGCCAACGTAGTGTAATATATTACTGGTTGGTGTTTCATCTCACAGTTAGTTTACTCAGTCAGTTAGGGCAGAACGGTAACACTTTATTACCGTCGTCCGCCACTGTCACCAACTACATCATATATTCTGTATCACATCTATCAATTGTGCTATCTGTTTTACTCAACTATATTTTATACATATACTCATTAATTATATCGGAACGATAACAAACTCTTTCACTCACGGCGGGGACGTGTAAATAAACCAAAACCGGTCGGGATCCTCTGATCCCGTCACAGTAATAAAGTTACCAGCTACCAAAAACTGTGACTGCCAGCCACCGAAAGGAAGTTAAAGATGAGCCAAGAGGGAGAAAGGACACGGCCGCGGACCCCGGACGATACAAACGAAACGATCTGCGAGGCTGCGACGCGACGGTATCGATCCGGTAGCCCAAGCAGGGGGCGGCTGTCTACAACCAGGACGAGAGGACGAGTCGACGCACGATGGCGAACGACGTACCGATGTCGCCGGCCAGCCACAGGCCGAGGGCGGCGGACGGCCCACCGGAACGGCGACGGTGGGGCCGTCGGTACGAAGCCGAACACGGAGAGAAAGAGGGGATGTCGGTGACGAGGACGTCGGAGTCAGCGACTGGCTCCGATGAGCCTATAACACAACGAGGAAACAGCTGAAGGAAGCCAAGGAGGGAGCAAAACTGGAGCAGGTGAAACTAGAACAGCGACTAGGTGAGTCGAACAAACACTTTAGAGCCCGGTGTAGTGTACATAGGGCCATACTTAGTGGATGCCAGGGGAACTAAGTTAGTGGGTTGGGCGGGACCGCGGGAGGGCGAATCCGAGGTTAACCCCGAGGATTCGGTCTCGTCGGTCGGCGAAAACCTCAGAAAGTGGGGCAAAGTTAGTAGGACGGGGAGGCGACTGGAGTCCGTCGCGACCAACAAGTCTGCTACATCCTCCGCAAAAGTAAGAAGGGTGTTAGAAATAGATCTGGCGTGCCAGCTCGATATAGTGGCGTTAGACCAAAAGGAGTTAGAGAGGCAGTTGGAGGAGGGAACTGCATTGTTGGAGAGGGAGAGAGAACTGGCCAGAGAGAATAAAGAGAGGGCCGAGAGGGTCGCGAGAAACTTTAGGGAGTGTGAGGAGATAGAAATGAGGGAAGAGAAAGGAGCGGGAAGAGCGAGAGGAGAAAGAGGCGAGTGAACGCAAAGAGCGTGAGGCGGAGCGAGACCGCGCAGCCGCGAGGCGGCTTGAGAGGATTGCGAGGGAGGCAGAGCTGGCCGAGCAAAGCTTGCGAGAGGATGGGGAGAGAGAGAGAGCGGGAAAGCACGTGCGAGATGACATGCACGCCCGGTTGAGGGGGCTTATGCAATACCAGGCCAAACAGAAGCGCCGATTGAAGCTGGCGCAGTTGGGGCTGTCAGAGAGTGAGGCTGGCTCGGGCAGTGTAATGAGGAGCCAGAAGTTATGGAAACGTTTGTTAATACCCCACTTACAGGGACCGGACGACAGACCCAAGACTGGTGTAACCGTACGGGCGGGGGGGGGGGGGGGGGGTAATAATAATACGTTAGAGAACGTTCATAGCAGGAAATAATATTTTGCCCGATAATAGTAATTTAAATCCGAATGATTCTAATTTAAACGTACATAGTAATCCTAGTAATTTAAATAATAATTTAGATCCGAATATACAAAATAATTCAAATAATATAATCACGCAAAATAATTTAAATAACAATCCTAATTCGAACGACCAAAATAATCCCGTTTCTAATACAGATGTGCAAAATAATTTAAATAATTTAGAGAATAGTGTTGATAATGGTGCTATTAATATAAACATGGCGGACGCAGGTGGCCCGGCAAATGAGAGCCTGGTAGGCCACGTAGTCAGTAGGCAGGGAGCAACGGGGGTGAGAAACCCCAATGAGAGCCTGGTAGGCCACGTAATCAGTAGGCAGGAGGTGGCGGGGGTGAGAAACCCCAATGAGGGCCTGGTAGGCCACGTAGTTAGTAGGCAGGAAGTAGCGGGGTTGAGTCAACCCGACGGGAGCCTGCCAGGCCACACAGTGATAGAGGGAGAGGCGGGGGTGAGTAGACCCAGCCGCAGTGGAGTTGGTGCGTCGACTGGAGAGGGGTGTAGGGGCGAAGTGAGAGATAGTGAAGTGATAGGTGGCGAGCGGGGGGGGGGGGGGGGCTACAGGAGCCCTACAACGAGAGATTAGTAGCGAGAGGGCGGGGCAGAGAGTGCCCCACAGGCGTCGGCGGATAATGCACGGGGCGAATTAGGTGAACCGCAGCACCCGGCGATGGAGAATAGTAGGGGGATTACGAGTATCCCCAGCGGCGTGCGACCGGGTAGAGAGAGAGAGGTTAACGTCGCGAGGGGGCGAGCGACGAGACGTCGAGCCCAGTCAGAAGAGGGAAGAAGAACAGTGGAGTTTAACCGGGAGGTCGACGAGAGATCTCACGAGCGGGGACACTGCACTGCAGAGAGAAGATGGGAAGAGAGTAGAAGAAGTGTCGTCGCGAACGACAGAAGAGCAAGGATGGATAGCGAGCCGTCGGCAGTAGAAATGGAGACGGAGAGTCAGTGGGGTTGAACTCCGGGAGATTGCCGTCGTCCCGGAGAAGCGCGACCTGGCGAGGTGTACTATACGCCGAGAGAGGGGTATAGGGTGTGTGAGGATGAGAACAGTAGAGGAGATCGAAGAGAAACTTCCCGACGGGATATAACTGCCGATCGAGGATACGGTAGCCGTGGGGAGGACTTCTTGGATTATTCGAGAAGGTTAAACTTCGAACCCGAGCGACACATACAGACTGTAGGACATACTGTAGGCCTTACTGCACATACTATAGGCCATGCTGGGAGAGATAATGTAGGCGATAGGGCAGCGCGGATGACGGGATTAAACCCGGAAGTCGCGGAGTACATACCGGCAGGTAGGCCAGAAGTGGATAGGCCTATACCGGTACCAGCACAACAGCATGACTACAGCATGCAAGGACATAACATATATCCAGGGGAGGGGAGAGTTATTGCAGATAGGTGCATGGGCCCCAATATATTAACATCAACCCCAGTACCAAACATACCGGTGGGGGTGGGGGTGACATTCCCCCATCACAATATCAACAATATACTCAAACAGGAATAAGAACATCGAACCACCTGGATGAGAACAGATCATGCGACACCGAAATATGGAGGGGGCCGCTACCCCCAATGATATATCCGACGCAGAGAAAGGCAGCAGATAGGATGGGCGGACCGCACCCAACAGGGGAATCTATACAGCATCCATCGAACCCATTGGAAGCACAAGCGATGGGAATGGCTACATTAATCGATGCATTGAAAACCAGGATCGAGTTACCACCCGTAGAACCATTTAAATTCGATGGGAATAGGCCGGAAGAATACCTGCAGTTTCGGCGCATGTATAGTAATGAGATATTGACAAAGAACCTGACGCAGGCGGAGTGCCTAAAATATCTACAGGTGTATACAGGAGGCCCAGCATATGACATCGTGAGGCAATACCAGGGCATCGAGGGAGGCTTCACGACAGCATGGCGGGCGTTAGACAGGGAGTACAGGCACCCGGCCAAGATCATCCGGCAAACCCTGAGAGGCATAACATCGGGTGGCCTACAGGTTAGCATAAAGACATTTGCGAACAAAGTTGAGAAGGAGCTAATCGTGTTAAAGACACTAGACGCGCCATACGAACTCAACGCGTCTAATAACATCACCACGATAGCGCAGGCACTGCCGATGTGGCTGCCCAACAAGTGGAGGAAGATTGCTTTCTCCACCCGAGACAAGAAGGGTGCGGAACCGGGCCTAAAAGAAATGTCGAGCTTCATGAACTATGAAGCTGAACTGATCACAGACCCAGTCTATAGCGAGGATAGTCTGGGGAAGGGGCCAAAGACCGAACACAATAGTCCGAAACCAGAACACAACACGGCGAACGCATTGCCAAAGCTCAGACAATCGCTGCCATCCGCTAGGAGACTGCTAGTCCACATGTAGCCGGGGGTAAGACTACATCATGGAGCGGACAGGGGAAAAATAATAACACAAATAAACATAACCCCAACACGCCCAGTAGGCCGAACCCAAACAATAAGAACAGTAGGGACTTCAGTACGAACGCAAGTGCGATACGCAGCGCACTGTATAAGGACGGATATAACCCAAACAACAAATGCCAGTTACACACAAATGCACTTCATCATGAAATTTGTCCTCGATGTGTGATGAGTGGACATAGAGCTAACCAATGCAAGGAAACACCAATCAAAGTTCGATCAAAGCAAAGGACAGACGATGGCGACAAGTACCGTAGGGGCAAAGAAGAGAGGAACGGTACTACTCGGAGTAGTACCAGTGAGGGTAACTGGAGAAGGCGATCGATCAGTAACCACGCTGATGCTGGTCGACAGTGGAGCAGCCTTCACGTTGGTCGAAAATTGGGTGGCCGAAGAGATAGGATTGAAGACGAGGCCAAGTAGAATGGTGGTAACAACCATTTCCAGCAAGGATGAGGTCCTGGAAATGAGGACTGGACGTTGTGCGGATAGCAGCGATAGCACCAGGATGCGATTATGGGGCGACCATCGACCCTATCCAGATGATAGAGTCGATAAATATCAACGCCAGGTGACCAACCAACATCGAGGTCGAACAATATAAATTCCTAGACAATATCGACTTCTCAATACCAGAGGTGGACGTTAGGAAGGTATCCATTATAGTAGGAATGGACTGCCCGACGGCCCACGAGAGAATGCAGACGGTCTTCGGCGAAGACAGGCAGTGTGACCCGGTGGCGATTTTAACACCATTCGGGTGGACGCTGAGTGGCCCAATTAGAACCAAGATACCGTTTAGGATGTCGGAGACATTAGGGTGCATGTTCGCGGGAACTATGCGAGAGATGGGAGATGAGGGAGCGGAGGAACAGCTCAGGAGACTGCTCAGACAGGATTTTGAGGGATTGAAAAAGACTGGGGTCGGAACCTCGGTAGAAGATAAACAGGCTTTACAAAGCGTAAAGGAATCGATGACATGCGACGAGGGGCGGTATACCATAGGGATGGTATGGAAATAACCACAACTACCACTACCCGACAACAAAGGAATGGTACTCACGAGGCGTCGTAAGTTGAAGCAAATGCTAAAACGGAGCCCCGAAAAGAATGAGTACATTCATAAGACGATTAGGAAGTATGTCGAGAAAGGATGGGCCGTGGAGTTACCGGTCGACGAACCGAACACGGACATGACCTATTACCTACCACTTCACGTGGCTCTAGATCCGAAGAAAGGTAATCTATGGATGGTAGTTGACGCTCAGCTAAGACCGACGGCAAATGCTTAAACGATTATCTGTTAGAGGGTCCCAATATCTACAACTCAGGGATCGAGGTCCTACTCAGATTCAGAAATGGAAGGCACGCCTTCACCTGCGACATTGAAGGCATGTTCAACCAGGTCCTTGTTACGGAGGAGGATAGCGACAGCCAGCGCTTCCTATGGTACAACGGCGACGAGGAACCGTCGACAATACCGATTTACAAGATGGTGGTGCAGAATATGGAGGCAAAGTCATCCTCGTTTACGACGGCTGTGGCTGTGAGGGACACAGTAGAGGGGAAAGAGGAGAGATACAGCGCCAAAGCCGTCGATATGATTCGACGCAGCTTTTATGTAGACGACGGAATGGAGTCTGAAAACACGGTTAAAGAACTACTGGATACAGGGCGCGAGGTTCGCGACATCCTTAAAGGATCCGGATTTAACCTGACCAAGTTCCAATTCAGCTCGGAAGAGTTCATGAGAGCCATAGGGGACAGGAGGCCAGAATCAACCATGGACAATCCCACGACAGCCAAGGGACAAGACATGGCGAACAAGAGGGTAGAGTCCCAACAGAAGGCACTAGGGATCGTGTGGAACCGAGAGACAGAGGAGTTTAAGTACCAACTGAGCCAGGAGGGCGCGGACATCCACACAAAGAGGGGCTATGTATTATACATAGCGAGAATATATGATCCCCTAGGCCTAGCATCCCTATTATTAGTTACGGGGAAACAGATACTTAAGAAAGTATACAAGCTAAAGGACGAATGGGATACAGAGGTCCCGGAAGAGATCATCAAGCAGTGGAGCAAGTGGACAGAGAGTTTAGAACAGATGGGGACATACAGAATGCCACGCGTGTATTTCCCTGATGCGGACATGATGAATCTGGATCTACACATGTTCTCCGATGCGTCATTGGAGGCATACGGAGCGGCACTTTACCTAGTACAAAGGAAGGGGGCTCATAAGCCCAGACTTGCATTCAGCAAATCGAAGTCGACACCGCCAGATTCAGCATCGGTCCCGAAACTCGAGTTGACAGCTGCGAGGTTAGGAGTAAGGGCCACAGCCTACTTGATGGACGCCATTCCCAACATAGTGGAAACACACTACTGGATGGACTCCATGGTAGTGCTTGGTTGGCTACACAATGAAAGGACGAGATACCCTATATTCGTCGCAAATAGGGTGGACGAAATAAGAGCGACGACGGAGTTGGAAAGGTGGCACTACTGCCCAACGGACGAGAACCCAGCGGACTTGTTATCGAGGGGCGTGGCACGCCACACTTTCTTGAAGAAGGAAGTATTGTGGCAGCATGGGCCGCAATTTCTGAACGATAAGACAGCCTGGCCACCGATGAAGAAGGTGGACCCGGGTTCAGAGGAAGTAGTATTAGAGGAAGAGGGAGGAGATTCAGAGGGTGAAGAGATATATAGCCAGATGGTGAGGGAGATAAGGGACGTGCAACCAAAACCGGAAGAACTATGCGACAACCCGACGGACAAACTCCTCAGCTACAGCTCAAGTTGGTACAAGACCAAGAAGTTAGTGGCGTACTGGAGAGCCTTCGGGGATTTCCTCAAGGGAGTCAGTAAAGACACCAAAAATAAACCAAACATCGATCTGGAGAGAGCGGCCAAGGCCGTCATCCGCTACGAACAGAGAAAGAACTACGGCGACGAGGTGGAACGCGTCGGTAAACAACAGCATCTCCGACGGAATAGTGAGCTGATCACTCTGTTGCCACAACTCAATGACGATGGGATCTTAGTAATGAATTCAAGAGTGCTAAATAACAACAGCATCATCACTCCACCAAAGGCCATCATCATCCCTAATGGATCGCCGATAGTCCACCAGATCATCTGGGACTGCCACAAGTCGATATTGCACGGGGGTACCAACCGAACCCTCACAGAGATACGAAGGACCTTTTGGGTCAAACAGTTAAGGAAGAAGGTAAAGGCGGTAGTGGGGCAGTGCCAGACCTGCTGACGGACGAAGAAGGAGCGGGCCATACAGGAAATGGTGCCACTACCGGCCAGTAGGGTGAGACAGCACGACCCCCCATTCACGCACTGTGGTATGGATATGTTTGGGCCGATAAAGATTAAGGTGATACGGCACACGGATAAGCGCTACAGCATTATCTTCGTATGTAACAACACACGGGCGGTAGGGATAGAACTCGCCCAAGACGCAACCGCATCGGCATTCATCAATGCCCTGGAGAGGTTCAGAGACCGCAAAGGTGGGACGATCGCAGTAATATACTCCGACAACGGAACCAACTTTGTGGGGGCAGAGAACGAGCTGGCAGATGCCTTGGACATCCTGGAAGGGGAGTAAGTCAGGGCAGCCATGAGAAGACAACATGTGAAGTGGGAGAGAAGGACGCAGTATGCTCCGCATACTCTAGGATGCGTTGAGAGACTCGTGGGTAGTTCCAAGCATCTAATGACGAAGTTGATGAACACCCACATGGTAACAGAAGATGTACTAAGGACGGTACTGGCAAAGTGCGAGCGTATCATTAATAGCAGACCGCTATATCCAGAAAATGATGACCCAGAGTCATTAGATGTGCTGATGCCCAGTCACTTTCTAATGGAGAGACAGGCGACCATCGACATGCGGGGTGTAGACCCAGATGATATACACTCCCGACAGAGTTGGAAAGTCGCTAAGGCGATAAGTGCGGAGTACTGGAGGAGGTGGGTCGAGGAATATCTACCCAAGCTTCATAGGAGGAGCAAGTGGGGAAATACCACTAGGGAGTTGAAGGAGGGTGATCTGGTGATTGTCACGGACGACACCATCATCAACAATCAATGGAGATTGGTGAGAGTTGTGGGCACTTACTCCGACGAGGACGGAAGAGTCCGATCAGTAGAAGTGCGGATAGGTGGTAAGATAGGAGCAAAAGATAGGAAAACCTACAGGAGGGCTGTAGGAAAGTGTTGCCTACTAGAGGGCGCACCGTAGAGTTTAGTCGTCCAAGTGTTGGACTGAGGGGGGTGGGATTGAGGGCGAGACGCCCTTCCCCACACAAATATAAAAATATAAAAAAAATATATAATTAAAATAATAGAGAAAGAGAAAGGAAGGTAGTACATAATAAGTACGTAGTAAGTAAGTAGGCAGATAGAAGTTAGTAAGAGTTAGTAGTGAGAGGGTACGTAGTACCTTTAGTTAGTTTTTTTTTTTTTTTTTTTTTTAAATGGGTGAGAATGATAGTATAATAACATAGTTGATACAATGGATTTCAAATTGCACTATTACACCCTATCACCAAATCTGATTTATACAATGAGGTAGGTACAGTGAGACGGATGTAAGGGGGAAATTCAAAACAGTTGGTTGTTTATGTTGTAGGCCTACTGGTCAGCTATTGTAGGCCTGTACGACTGCGCTGTACTACCAGGCTACGGCTCAGTGTCGGCGTTGTCCAACCGAATGGAGGCATCAGACACTGGACAATGAACCGGCCATTTAGAGGCTGACCTACAACCTCGAAAACAGAGCAGGGAGGAATGAAGCAACGTGAAGTTTAACTTGCGCCGGATCCATGTGACGCATTCCGAGTACCTGACCTCGCGTTTGTCCACGAGCTTCTGTCCCAGGCGCTTAACAAACTGGCGCGTGGTCGGCGCCATCCCGCCAAAGGCCGAGAATATGAGGGGGACGAAAGTAGAATGTTCCACCTCCCGTATCCTCTCCTCGTACTTAAGAATCTTACGATTCTCGTGGTGGAGGTGCGCTGCGTCTAGGGACATAGCCACGTTCGTCGCCGCCAGCGGGTTAAACACGGACACATCGATGAACGACCGCTGGAATCGGTTTCCCCAGAAGCCGCTCACAGACACATCCAGCCTCGCCTGCTGGTCCGTCGAGGTGGTACGATGGGTGAAAGTTTCACCGGATAACGGCTGGAGTATCGGCTCAACAGCAACGCTGTAGGCAACCTCAGTTTGCGAGTTGGCGACGAAATCACGTATCTCATTGTTACCGTTAGTTAGTTAGTTAGTAGTAAGAGGGTACGTAGTACCGATAGTTGAAGAGTTAGTTAGTAGTAAGAGGGTACGTAGTACCGATAGTTGAAGAGTTAGTTAGTAGTAAGAGGGTACGTGGTACCATTAGTTAGTTAGTTATTTAGTAGTAAGAGGGTACGTAGTACCGGTAGTAAGAGAGTTAGTAGTAAGAGGTAAGAGTTAGAGTAAGAGTTAGTGAAGAGTTAGTAGTAAGAGGGTACGTAGTACCAGTTAGTAAGAGTTAGAAGAGTTAGTAGTAAGAGGGTACGTAGTACCGGTTAGTAAGAGTTAGAAGAGTTAGTAGTAAGAGGGTACGTAGTACCGGTTAGTAAGAGTTAGAAGAGTTAGTAGTAAGAGGGTACATAGTACTGGTTAGTAAGAGTTAGAAGAGTTAGTAGTAAGAGCGTACATAGTACCGGTTAGTAAGTGTTAGAAGAGTTAGTAGTAAGATGGTATGTAGTACCGGTTAGTAAGAGTTAGTAGAGAAGTTAGTAAGAGGGTACATAGTACCAGTAATAAGAGTTAGTAGGGAAGTTAGTAAGAGGGTACGTATAGTACCGTTAGTAGTAAGAGTTAGTGGTAGGAGGATATAAAATATAGTAAGAGTTAGTAGAGATTAGCTAGGAAGTTAGTAGAGCTAGTAGTGAGTAGCGAGAGGTAGGTAGTAGGCCAGAAAATGGATTAAAACAGAAATAATCCATTAGTAGGCACTGATAGCACAGTCATAGGATTAAAAATAAATATTAAAATAGATAAAACTAGAAAATTTGACAAATTATAGTTAATATAGTTAGATATAATTACGTATAATAACAAACAATAATACATAAATGTACAAACAATGTGGGGTGAGTAAAGTAATTGAGCGCACTTTAATTTTGTTATAGTAATAGTTTTTACTTCCCCTTTCCCCCTTTACCCCTCTCTTAACCACCCCAGATCCCGGTCCCATCACCGAAACCGAGACCTCGCCAAGACCTCCGACCCCCACGGAGGCAGAGCGAACATGACCGAAGTAGTGCAAACTGCAGTCTCCGCCGGACGGCACCCAAGACACAGGCGTAGCCGCGGTTTCGCATAGACTCTCGCCTTATTCCAGAACATAATTAAAGTAACGGACAGAATTACGAAATTTAGTAAAATTAAGCTCTTTTAGGAAATAAGGTAGGAAATTAGGCGATAACCTAATATTCAGTGAGAGATAGGCCATTATCGGACTGTATAAACCATCCTAACTTCATCACTCATCTGTATTGCGCCTTGGCAAGGCACCACCTTATAGGTGAGCGATATTAAATAGGATATATTAAATAGGAAAAATTAGGCTATAACTCAAAATTAAGTAGGAAATTGGCCATTGTCGAACTGTACAGACCATCTTAAACTTATCACTCATCTGTACTGCGCCTTGACAAGGCACCACCTTACAGGTGAGCGAGTGAGAGAGTTCGAAATGGCGGAGAAACTTGTTTGAAAGAGAAAGGCGGAGTTGGGAGGAAAGGAGATACTGATGGATTTCACCGAGAGGCATCCGGAAGATAAGATGAGGGGATAATACGAGCGGTTAGAGAGGGGTCACAAAGCGCGAGCGCTACAGGACCATTTCAGGGAGGCGCACGAACAGCGGCTGGTCGGGACCTATGGGACACCGTCGCTAGACAATGCAATCTTCGAGCATTTCCACTACGTGGTGAAGGGAGATTCCAGAAAGGGACTAGTTGTCTCTACTGCCACGAGTTGAGCCACAGGATGGGGGCGTATCCACGGTTGCACAACCGGTGTTCTAAGTGCAACTTCCGGGGGCACTACTGGATGGACGACGAGGAGAAGTTTAGGATTTTCAAGGAGTGGGCCAATGTCGGTGCCATGACCCGACAGCGGATGAAGGCCCAGGAATTCCGGTGGGGCTTCTTTAATATCAACCAGGAGGCCCACCTGGAGATCATTAAACAGAGACTTCCGTTTACCTATCAGGAGGTGTCGACGGCGGCGTCGTATGCCAGAGTGATAAATACACAGAGATATTTGGACAGGTTGACACCACAGAACCGGGGAGAGTTCAGAGATTTCTTGGCGGAGCATGTGCCGCGGGCAATGAAAGTGATCCTATGGGACGCCACTATGGGGAAACAACAGGGCCATTCGGAGTGGCCACCCGCGAAGCGATACCGGGAGCTGATAACACCAGCGCCCAAGGAGTCAACGACGGGAATCAGTAGAGAGGTGACGGCGAGGGTCAGGAGTCTGAAAGGAGATAAGACCAATGAAGCGGCAGCGGCAGCGGCAGCGGCCAGGAAACGACCGAGGGAGGAGGACGACAGAGGGAAGGAGTTGAGATGGTTCCCAAAGTTGGGTGGAATGAACTAGAATTTGGGTGTGGAGATGCCTGGAAGGCGCCACATGTGAAGTAATACGAACTCCTAAGTGCAAATTTAATTAAAAGTGCAATTAGTATGTACGTATGTAATAATCATTAGTTTAGTCAAATAGCAAATATAATCAAAGTAAGTACTATAGTCATATAACCTTTTCCAATTAGCTACTGAGACTCGGGACCAATTGACTATGACAGAACGAGACATTGGACGACTTCACACTTCTTGAGTGCGACGGCACAGGAGAGGAGGGTGAGGCCCATCAGGAGAGAGTGTGTTGAGATAGGGGTTGAGTACAGAACACGTGGGGAGAGTGCGGGTGCAATTCAAGTGTGGGGGGGGGGGGGGGGAAGTAAGAGGTAGAGCGAGGGACAGGGAGGTCCGAGAGTTAGGGTGGAAGAGAAGTTAGAGTCAGTTAGGGCGGAGTTAGAGTGGAGAGAGTGTTGGGGAAACAAAAATTGTTTGAGAGAAACCCACAATTGGCCCGACACGGGATGCCAGATGTCTTGGTGCAAGATAGATGAAGTTGCACCAAGACAGGGTAGCGATATCATACCCATAGGGAGCGGCCTGGAAAGCCGGATCCGGAAAAAATAACTCCACCCCGCACCCGATAGTAGATCGGGCTCCAGCGGAATTGAAGTGCACTTGAGGTAGATGCTATCTTCTCACCGGGAAGATAGCATGGGGGGAAGTGTTAGCGGATTCAATTACGCTAACCACCCCATAAAGTTGGGAAACGGCGCATTTAAGCAATATTGGGGAGTACGAGATTGATTGCCAATCAACCTCGTATCACCCCCAATAAACGGGGATGACAAAACCCCAAAGGGCCGTACACAATGGAGGTCAGAGGTTAAGCCTCCGGGAGAGGGAAAGTGACAGTAGAAAGGGGGGAAACACTCCCACAGAGGTGGGAGCCGAGAATTAGGTTATCAACCAATGGGGGGACAGGAAAGGCATCAGCTGAGTAATAAGGCCAACGTAGTGTAATAAATTACCGGTTGGTGTTTCATCTCACAGTTAGTTTACTCAGTCAGTTAGGGCAGAACGCTAACACTTTATTACCGTCGTCGCCACCGTCACCAACTACATCATATATTCTGTATCACGTATATCTATCAATTGTGCTATCTGTTTTACTCAACTATATTTTATACATATACTCATTAATAATATCGGAACGATAACAAACTCTTTCACTCACGGCGGGGACGCGTAAATAAACCAAAACCGGTCGGGATCCTCTGATCCCGTCACATAGATTAAATGAGATACAAGAAACATTAGTAGATGTTCATCTACAAATTCTAAAAGAACATAATATTCTAAATAGATTTCCAGAAAACGAAAGATTGTACCATATGACATACTAGGGATACTAACTTAAAAACAAATCGAACTGGCCGTGTACAAGACCTATGAATAAGTCAATGTGAGCGTTTTTTACTTTAATCGCTCTGATTCTGTTAGTTATGCGTGATTTAATCTTAATGACCGAAAAACATTGTGATAACATAATAGTAATAACAGGAATGTTTATTGAAGAATGTTAGAATTTAATATCATCAAAATATGTTCGGTAAAAAGATACACTTCGGATTCCCTAATAACAGAATGAATTTCATCGCGGTTGTTAGTTGATTAAATAGGTTGAGATACGAAGGGACAGGGAAGTTGTAAAGAAGAGCTGTCATAGGTCAATGTGTCTTATTGTCATTGTATGCGGTATTAGAGGTGGTGATAATTGGCGAGAGTTGAATAGTGAATGTAGCAATTAGATTACCCGGCCAAGAATGTATAGTAGTAGATATCAGCTGATATTATAAACATTATATTATATTGAATGCTAGCGGTTGGATTTTGTGGGCTAATATGCTCGAGCTGACTTGTTACAAGCATTGTACGAAATAAGGGGTATTTTTTTACTGGTCATGTACAATCTGTAACAGTCCCCCCTTGAGATATTGCGAAGCCAAAATCTCAAAAAATTTATTCTATTTTTTTTTGTGGGGGAAGGGCGCTAGTAGACTGTTTGCCCGTGTCTACTTTCCTTTTTTATTTGCAACCCTTTTCTTTTACTTTATTTTACCTAATAGCATTCATTTGAGATAAGGGTCTATTAGTATTAATTTGTTTTTAATTTTAAATTTTATTATTTATCTATTTATTTATTTTATTTTAATATCGATTATTATAGAGATTGTATAGTACAGTATAACATAGCTAGTATATAGCATAGACTAGAGTGACGATTTTAGATTATTTCGTTCTGTCTCTGTGGTCGAAACTAGTCTTGTCAATATAGTCTGATAATAATGTTTGAGAGAAATTTTAAATGAGATAAATGTTAGTGAGTGTTAGTGAGAAATCGTATTGCACAAACTATAATACTAAATATATAAATGCAATAAACATTGAACTACATACAAACAGTACATATAATACTATATATAAAATGCACAACATAGAGAAATATATTATTGTAAAAGTCCCTTCACCGTCATTTATGGTTCATATGAATAATTAATGTTCTTTATTATCTTCTAGTGGTTGCCCTTTATGTGGTTGTCCGTTGTCTCATCTGAGGTACGGTACATGCCTCTGATTGCATCTACATTGCTGAGGGTTTCCAAGAGTACTGTATGAATGTCGTACACCCCCTGAAAATAATTAAGGTAATATAATGTAAACATTTCTATTTTTCAATGGATATAACATCAGATTCTAATAAGCAAAGCTTATCTACATGACGCTTATAAACCCTGCTGGAGTTTTTACTGAAGCATGGCGGACAATTCCGTCGGTATCTGGGAACACTTGGATGATACGTCCCCATTGCCACTGTGATCTAGGCTGATGATCGTCATAGATCAGTACTGCGTTGTCTACCCGCAGGTTATCACGTTCACGGTTCCATTTGTTTCTGGTTTGTAAAGTCACTACGTACTCCCTGAGCCACCTCTCCCAATAGTTAGTGGCTATTAGCTGGGATTGACGCCAAGTACGAGTAGAATAAGAGTCACTATCGTAAACTGGCCCATGTGTACGTTGTAGGCAGGACGTTGTAGAAGGAAGTGGTTAGGTGTGAGTGGTTCCTCACCTGTGATGTCGTTATTTACGATGCTAAGCGGCCGACTGTTCATTATTGATTCCACCTCTGTTATACTTGTGAGTAATGTGTCATCGGTTACTAAATTTTTATTAATTATGGCTAGAATGGTTCTTTTAGCTATCTGTATTAACCTTTCATGTACTCCACCCGTGTGGGGCGCTAGTGGTGTCAAGAAGTGCCATTCAGTCCCATTCGGCCTTGAGAATTCAACTAACTCATCTTCCCAGGTTTGTAAGTTACTTCTAAGTTCTGACTCGGCCCCGATAAAGTTTGAGCCGTTATCAGAGTCGACCCTCTTTGGGGGGCCCCGTCGGGATATAAACCGACGATACACGTTGATGAATGCGTCAGCTGATGCATTCATTGCGATGTCAAGATGAACTGCTCTGCAGTTTTGGCATGTGAATAATATTCCGTATCTTTTATTAGTGGTACTGCGACCTCTTAAAGTGTATAGGGGTCCCCACATATCCACTGTGGAATAAGTGAATGGGGGCTCGTATGGCGTTAGTCTCGATGCTGGTAATGGTGACATTAATTGCTCCATTCTCCTTGATTTAATCCAGCGGCAGATGAAGCATTTTCCAGTCATGGCTTTAGTTATTGCTTGTACGCTAAGTATCCAATATTTTTCTCTAAGCTTACATACAACGTGTGAGTATCCTGCGTGACCTAATTTTGTATGTACGTCCCATATCAACGCCCGTGTTATTGAATGTTTCTTTGGTAGTACAATTGGGTATGCGGCGTCATATGATATGGGCGCCTTACTGATACGACTACCTACTCTGATTAATCCGTCATTACCTAGGTGGGGGCTAAGCTTTGCAATAGGGCTATTTCTAGGCACTGGGGATTTATTAGATAGGCATTTATATTCTTCTTTGAATGTTTGCGTTTGTGTAAAGAACAGAAGCCTTTTGCCGGATTTTTCTAGCTCCTGAGCACTTACCACTGTGTTTTTTAACATGATAGTCTTGCACGGATCGATAGAGTACTTACATAACCTTATCAACCAGGCGAATAATATTCTTACCTTATTCCAGGATGAATTCCTGTCTATAATTTTAGTGATAGCTTCTATTGTGCTGTCGTTCATGTCTGATTCACAACTGTCCTTAAATCTTACCTTTTTGGTGTGAAGTTCTTCCAGAATACTATACCAGAAATCCTCTGTCCCCTCCGTGACGTCATCAGAGACTTCACTATCGTTATCGACCTCTGATATTTCGCCCGTATATTGAATTTTCACATCAGGATCATCTCTAATGGCGTCGGTCCATTCTGATTTGTTTTGGATTCCGGGCCATTGGGATTCGTCTTGAGAAAGGAAAGTGGGCCCATACCACCATTGACGACGATCCTTCAACCTTTTAGCACAAAAGAGGCGTCACAAAAGTGATGTAATTGGTACTTTATATTTTCTAATGCCTGAGTAAAGCTATGGTACACTCTGGGTATCTGTATGACAGACAGTTCGGCTATCTGTTGAGACCATTTGGTCCATTTTTTGATGTATTCCTGTGGTATTGGTTCGTCCCAACCAATACCGGAATGCCATATATCTCGTACAATTAATCTTCCCTTCACTACAAAGGGGGATAAAAAGTTCAGAGGGTCAAATATTGAGTTTACAACGCTTATGCATCCTCGCTTAGTTAGAGGGGCGTCCTTTTTCTGGAAATTAAAGTTAAAATTATCCAATTCGGTGTCCCAAATGACACCCAACACTCTTGTGGCTGGGAGGTTGTCCAGGTCTAAGTTTATGTATTGTTTACCTAAGTGTGAGACATTCAATGCCTCTAAAAACTTTCTAGAATTAGACATGAATTTGTGTAATCTAAACCCACCTTTGGAAAGGCAAGCAATGAGTTGTTGAGCCAGGTCTATTGCTTCTGGAACTGTATCTAAGGATTCACAGATATCATCTACATAAAATGATGTTAGTACACTGTTTATTACATTTTCATCAAATTCGTATCTGGCGGCGGCATCTTTTACAATGCGTATTGTGCCAGGTTTTGCTGCGCGCTCCACATAATGGTGCGGCAGGTAGTACGTGTAGGATAACTAAAGCTATTCGTCATCGTGTGTATAGGAGATATTCCTATATTTTCGGCAGGTGCCATATTGCGAGGTGCACTCTGTGTGTAGATTATTGACGACATAGATGTCAAATGTATCTTTTTACTGTGAGCGTTTGATTACTTACATGTTGTTGCTCACTTAAATCTAGCTTTCTCGCGTAGCCTTTAGTTTCATATTCCTTTATCATATTATCATAAAGCAGATACTTATCCGGTTTACCTGTTAATCTCTTTAATAACCCTTGCAACCTTACCTTAGCTAAGGGATAATTATTATGCAATACTGGTGTTCGCTCTTTCCAGAGCATTCCTACGCAATAATGCCCATTTATGAAACTAGTAGTGTCTTGTAGTATTTTTAGCGCCTTTTTGTTGTTCCTTGACATACTAAGTTCCTCCTCCTTTAATTCTGAAGTATAAGTACTCTTCTCTGCTTGGCCATATTGCTCTAGTCCTAGGGATTGTAAAATTAGTGCGTTTGTCCCTTGTTGGAATTCCATGTCTTCTTGAATGAAATAATTATTACTCATTATTGGGTCTTCTTCCTGGTTTACTGGTCCAACGACACACCATCCAAATGGTGTTCGGATAGCTATGGGTGCTTCCGGGTCATCGACCTCTAGGATCTTGTCGTTTCTATGTACTTGAGGGTAATTCTGCCCAATTAGAATAGTAACCTGTGGTACATCTATATCGGGGTTTTCTAGTAGTGGGGTTAGATTCTGTATATGTGGCCAGTTGTTTAAATTTAATTTAGTGTGGTCGTTACGATACTTATGGGTGTACTGGGAAACTACGTAAACATGTTTCATGTCTAAGAAGAATCCACGTTTGGTCTGCATTTTGCCATCAATAGGGGTTACCTGGAATGATAGTTTACCAACTTGAACTAACTTACAGGGGTCGAATACCGTCTTGGCCTTTATTTCGACTTGTTCAGGAACTGTAATTTGTAATGTGTCTATAATTAGTGTGTCGATTACTGAGCTGGTGGAGCCTCCATCGAGTAGCGCATATGTTGTTAGTGACTTACCTTCTACCTTGATCCTTACTGGTACAACAGACAGCCACACATTAGGCGTAGTACTCACTGGCTCTACATTTTCGATATTGCAAATTGCAGCATCTTCTAGATGCTGTATTTCTTGGGTTTGCGTACCATCTAGACCTATACTGGCATTATTTTCTAGGTTATTACTTTGCTCGGTTTCCGATATTTCGGCATGTGCTACTTGTTCATTACTAACCTTGTTTAAAGTATCTCCAGATTTATTGCTATGTTTCCTGTGCAATAATGAACTGTGTCTTTTACCGCAACCTGGCACTGTACACCTATATAAATTTGTGCAGTCCCTTATTATATGATTAGGGCTGAAACAGAGATAACACAATTGTTTATTAGTGACCAGATCATTACGTTCGCTTACAGACAGTTTTAATAGTTCTGGGCACCTAAATACTGCGTGGGTATTATGCCCGCAAATAATACAATTTCGAATTCTTGTTTTGGTTTGGCTTATACTCGGTATCGCATCACCATCCTGTGAATACTGAGCCGCGGTTTCACTATGAGATACTTTCCCCTTAGTTTCACCGGATAGGTTCAGCATTTTCTTTGGATTGGTGTTTTGCAATGCAACTTCTGTATTCAATGTGGTAATTTTCGGTCGTTGCTCTATGTTTGATTTATACTTGTAGTCCTGCGGCGGTGTATGTACTTGTCTGGCTTCTGTATTAGAATAAGTATAGACGGGGTCATTCATAGTGTTGGCTTCTTTCCGTATGAATTCGGCTAACTCGTGTAGCATAGGTTCATGATGCTTATGTGTGAGTATATCGCCCGCTACGCGACGCCAGCGGCTCATCACATTGGGGGGCAGGTTTGCTGCAACCATACGCAAGTTTGCTGTGGAGTTCATTTCTTGCGTATTATTAAAATGTTGTAAAATTATAGCCTTGTTTCTTACTTTATCAGCGTAAGATCTAAACTTTTTCTTACACTGCTCGAAAGATCCTGAAATTAGATCGACCTTATCAGTTAAGTCTCTAAGAGTGTGTTCTACAATGACACTAGGGTGACCGTACCGGTCGTGCAGTATTTCCCAGGCTCTGGTGTACCCGCCGCTCAAACCTGAAAGGAAGGATATTAAGTGCAGAGGTTCACCTGTTAAATAATTCAATAAATATGAAAATTTCTCCATTTCTGTAAAGGGTTTCAGGTCCACTTGAGCTCTAAAGGTTGCTGTGAAGGATATGTATTGCCCGGGGTCACCACTAAATTTAATGGGTTCAAGTTGAGGTAAGGTCAATCTTGTGTTTAGTTTGTCTAAGGCGGAAAATGTTATCTCAGCAGCAGAGTTGTTCAATTGAGTGAACTGTGATGGTGTAGACACGTATGTCTCTGCAGGAGCAAATGGTAGTTCATTACTGTAGTTTTGATATGGTTGTCTATAGCCAGAATGATAGCCCGTGCTGTTAATGCAAGATGGGTCTCCTGCTGTAGGTATATTTGTATTGCTTACGGTGTTTGTAAAGTTACATGGGTTAGAACCAACAGATTGGATCATACGGCGTGACGTAACTTGCCCGCCCGCACTGGCGATCGAAACAGATGGTATATACGCAGGACAGTGCGCATTTAAAGGCCTATTTGTTGGGCTAACATAGGCATTTATATCTGTAGTTCTAGTTAACCCTCCCTCATGTGTACTAGGCCTACTATTTATAAAGGGGGCTGGATTACGTGTAGGATAACTAAAGCTATTCGTCATCGTGTGTATAGGAGATATTCCTATATTTTCGGCGGGTGCCATATTGCGAGGTGCACTCTGTGTGTAGATTATTGACGACATAGATGTTTCCTGAGATTTACCGACGATGTCTTGTTTTGTAGTGACTGGTTTGTGGCTTGGTTCAATATCTATATTATCTGTTAATTTATAATTTACACTAGCATCCAGTGTACCACCATTATTTTCCTCTTCTGCCAATTCTGTAGCTAATTTTAGCGCGTTTAATTTGTCTCTCTGTTGACACAGCTTTCGCTCACTCTCTAGATCTCTAATTTGTTTCTCACGTTCTTGGTCTCGAATTAATTGTTCTAATTTTAAGCCTTCTAATTTTTCTTGAGCTCTTAATCTGGTAGCAGTAGACGCAACTGAGCCCGACCTACTACTATTTACAGACGCTCGGTCATGTGTGGGGCGCTTTGGGTTTTTCAATGGAAGTTGCGCCGATGAAAATTGACCACCAGTAACGCTAATAGTGGGCTTATGTAAAACATTATCTGTAATATAATTATTATTATCCACAACGGCTGCAGTTGAACCTGAGGATATAAGGTGAGACATTTCTTGTAGATCCCCCTGGAGAGCTACTGCTAGCACTTCAAATTCTCCCTGAAGCTTATTCGCTTCATTAGAAAAATTATTGTCATATAATTTTTTTATAAATACTTGGTAGGCTTCGCATATCCTGTTGTAAGAAGTTACACACTCCTTATAGGTTGGAGGCACTAAGTCTAAACCTCCCGGTTTTCGTATATCCTGAAAGAAAATGTTTCTTTTCTTGGAAAAATATCCTTTATGACCTGCAATAGAACGGTTAAATACTTCTAAGTCTGGAGGGTTTTGTACACACGTGGTCCCTGAGTTTCGAGCCCTGGCACCTGCGTCATTTCTATCACGACGTAGAGTGCGGTTACTGGCTTGTCCAGGTGCAGAAGCATTGGACATACCTTCAGTCCCAGTGGGTTCGTACGTGTTATGTGGGCCAACTAGTACCGTTGATGTACGGGGAGCGTCAATAAACTCACCTTCATTTCCGTCGACTTCACAGTCGTCTAAGGCCGTCAGTGTTTCATCCATCCTGAACTCGAGCAGCTCGATTATCCTCTTGAAACTCGATTTGTAAGCTGTAGTTTATCGTCCGGATCCACCACTTACAACTGCTACTGTATCTACAATATGTATTTAACAATGCCTAGTAACCAAATATATGGTTATATTCTGATCAACCATAAAGACGGTGTTAAAAAGACTGGTGTATCTTTTTACTGTGAGCGTTTTTTACTTTAATCGCTCTGATTCTGTTAGTTATGCGTGATTTAATCTTAATGACCGAAAAACATTGTGATAACATAATAGTAATAACAGGAATGTTTATTGAAGAATGTTAGAATTTAATATCATCAAAATATGTTCGGTAAAAAGATACACTTCGGATTCCCTAATAACAGAATGAATTTCATCGCGGTTGTTAGTTGATTAAATAGGTTGAGATACGAAGGGACAGGGAAGTTGTAAAGAAGAGCTGTCATAGGTCAATGTGTCTTATTGTCATTGTATGCGGTATTAGAGGTGGTGATAATTGGCGAGAGTTGAATAGTGAATGTAGCAATTAGATTACCCGGCCAAGAATGTATAGTAGTAGATATCAGCTGATATTATAAACATTATATTATATTGAATGCTAGCGGTTGGATTTTGTGGGCTAATATGCTCGAGCTGACTTGTTACAAGCATTGTACGAAATAAGGGGTATTTTTTTACTGGTCATGTACAATCTGTAACAGTCAACGCAACTTTCGAACAAACAGATCAGTTGCCCGACCTCAGTACTCAAACTTACAGATAATCGGCTTTGAATTATCAGCATCTGCCTGGTCCATCGGATCACTGACTGACCTTGGTGGGTACAACTGTTGGTGCCTCACCCCCAGAACCACTGTTGCACGGCTTCAACTGCGACTGGCTCATCAGAGAATATTAAGAATAATCATTTATCAATTATCATCATAAGACTATTCTTAGCATCCCCAATAGCAGTATAGAGTTGGGAACCATTCCCAGCCTTACTGGCGTTAAAGATATGATGGATATGGAGATGTTAATTGTTTCATCCCTTTGAGGCACGGGGTGAGGCACCCTGCAGCCCTCTGGGGGTCAAAATAGGTGAAGGCTCTCTCTGGGGGTATAATTATCTAAAGGCGACACACTGCTGCCTTAATATATATTGTTCTGAGTTATTTAGAATGTGTTGGTACGCAAAGGGTCAAGGTTATTAATTGTTAAATGTGTTCAAGCTATTAATTATTAATGTTATTATTTACGTTAATGTGGTGGCCTTAAAATTATTTCCCATAAAGGATAATTATAAAATTATAAATTTTGAAAGGAAACCTATTATTTTTAACCCTAATTGGGTAGACCCCCCCCCCTTCCTTCTTGCCTTCTTGACGCCTTCCAATACTACCAGCCGCTGCAGTTGGGCTCCTCTAGCTCTGCTATTCGCTCAACTGCAGCGGCATCTTTGGAAGGAAATACTATCTGAAGAAATAACTAAATATACACAAATATAGATGTTACAAATCATATTTCATGAAATGAAATTTTCAAATAACCTGTCAAAAATAGTGCCAAATGTAGAGTTACAAAATAACTCGAAAACTTCCCAATGAAAACCGTTTCCACTATTAGTAAGACAATAAATAGATTTTTTGGAAAAGTCATATAATTTCAGAATAGTTTAAGAGTTTTAACAAATAAAACCACTTGGGAGAGGGGTCATATGCCTCCCTGGGTTTAATAGAGGAGGGTTAAAGTCTAAGGAATGGTTTTTAAAGAAACGTTTGGTGGTATACAGCTCATTCCTTGCGGGTTTAAAACACTTTTTTTATATTAATTTAGAAATTCCTACACAGATCAAGATCAAGGCATATCAGTTGTGATGAATCCTGGTATATATGCAGGCTCTCACTGTCTAAAGCCTATAAATAATAACCAGGTAACATCGATGATGCGTAATAAACGGCAGGTTAGTTTTTGTAATAATATATATAAATCAAACCATAAATGTTCATTCAATTTGGAAATATTTGCATTTGAATGTGGACATTATTTTGGTGATTCATTTGGACCTTATTTTCATTTTTATTTAATCTAAATTCAAATCGAGTTGATTATTACTGGCTGACTGACTGCATGGCTGTATGCTGCTCTACGGTATAGGCCTAGCTACATTGGGATATACTGGCTAGCCCGGGTCCGAGTTTGAGTTCAGTCCGCGGAAACGACAACCATAGGACAGCCGCGTCCACGACACATCGGGATCCGGTTTCCCCCAAATCAAGGTCAAACCATCCGCCAGGCCTGAGGCCTCTTGTGTTCGCCAAGCACCTAGCAAGAGAGAAGTCTCAGCATGAACAACGAGCCACTCACAATTCCCAACCCTGCAACTCCTGGTCTATTCCTCGTGGAAGGACGGGTTCGCACTGCAGTAGCCCAGGTTAACTGACATACATCGCATAACCGGTTAACCCAGTGCAGTATTCTCAGAACCTAGAAACTGGTGTTTATCTCCACACCACACCAACAGGGGTCCAGGTTTGTTGTCTGTGTCGCATCCTACTCTACTGCTTGCTTCGTTTATTCTTTAACCGTTTATTCTATCAAAACTGCCTCATACAGTCATGTGTTTGATTTAGGTTGTATGTTGTCGGTATTAATGCATTCACTTCATTTGCTTCTTACTTCATCACCAATCAACTCAGCCAACAATTGTTGCTAGCTGCCTAATTGCACATCATTGTTTCTTGCGTTTCTTGCTATACTGCTGCATTTAGTGTACCAATTCACAATTACACTTAATTTTGTCTGCCAGCCATAATTAATCAAAGTAATTATTTCCCATACAATACCGTTTATAGCATTATCATACTTTGTACTGTATTATTGTACTGTTTATCATTCATATAACGCTGGAATTTTTATTTCTTTTCTTGACTCTCATACTTACTTATACCGCATCGTCCTATCCAAGTATGTTGAGCTCAACCTCCCCTTTTAACTCCACTATTGAGCTTCCTGATACACTTATCCTCAATGACATCGCCAGCCCAACTGACTCACATCGCAAGCTTGCAGGCATTCTAATATCAGATGGAGACTTGGAATCCCTATGCGGTACGGCTGCAAACCCAAAAAGCTTCTGGTTAACCGGCAGTATTCTAGAAGCCATTCTCCACCACTTTGCTAGCAATTCCACCAACGGCCCTGTCAAAGTGTTCAATTCCCAGTTTGCTGACTTCCTCCTCTCCCCTTCACATGGCTATGATATAGTCAAGAGGTGGACTAAGAACTCTGATGTTCATTGGTTTGCCATGATTCTATTCCCTATCAACCTGTGTGGTTCCCGCTGGACACTGGGTGTTTACTTTCCTTAAAAGAAATTAATCTCGTACTTCGACTCATTTGGGGCTAAAAACGCAAGACATGTCAATGCGCTAAGTGAATGGGTGTTGCTCGAGGCCACCAAATGGGGACATAATGCAGAACGCATCACCATCGAATTCCCGATAGTCTCTTGCATGCAGAATTACAACTATGATTGTGGAATCTATGTATGCCACTTTGCAAAAGTATGCATTGCAGGTGGATTACAATTTTCAACCAATACTACTACTAGGATCGGCATGCTGCATTGCAGCTGCATTTTTAAGAATGCTGTGCCGGCTTGTCAACAAAATTGCACCGCCACAACTCCCTATCACCCATGACATTTGCTAGATCATCCGCATCTTTAAGGCCAGTGTCCTTTAAGATGCGTCTCAAGAAAGTCATGGGCTGTCCACCATGCTTATTCACTCCATGAGGCTGCCAAAGTACAAGATTATGCACTGGCTGGTCCTCACGGCGAAAGCAATGTCCTGCAAAGCGGAGGCGATTTTGTTCTAGTGTCAAGCTTGGGGTAACCAATGAGACACCTCCAATGTTATATAGTGTCTGGTTGGAGATGTGTGCATTGTACTTGACACAATGAACCCGGCGTAGCATTCTTGTGAATGTGCCATCCAGAGATTTGGTGTCCTCAGCAGTTAGAGCCCAGCATGGACTCCCATAGAGGAGTACTGGAACTACTGCTGCTCTAAATAATCGGACCTTAAGTTTCCGATTAATTCTCGGTGATTTCCAAATCCTGGAAAGCCTATTCAAGGCTGTCCATGCCTTTCCCTTACGTATTCGAAGGTCCTCACCTGACTTCCGGATCCATGATTCCAGGTAACAGAAGTCGTCCACATGCTCAAGCATACCATCCTTTGAGCTTATGCTCATCCGATCAGAGACTTGCTGAGGACTTTCAAAGTTAACGGTCAGAATTTTGGTCTTTCTGGAGTTAATAAAAAGACCAACACTAGAAGCAGCATGTTCTAATGAGCTGAGGAGCCGTTGGGCTCCTTCTAATGATTCTGAGAGTACTCCTAAGTCATCAGCAAAGTCTAGATCAGTTAGGTACTTGGCAGGATTTCCTCGACTTCTGGAGCCAGTAGGTGGAGTTATCATCACCCCATCATCATTATGATGATCTAAGGACATGCGTAGAACATAGTCAACCACAATAATGAACAAGAATGGTGCAAGTGTGTCTCCTTGGAGGACGCCCCATAACACTTCAAATGGTTCTGTGTCACCGTCAACAGTAGACACAAATGTTGTCGAACCATCGTATACTGATCTGATTGCTGCAATAATTTCATCAGGAATCCCATATAATGAAAGTATGCTGAACATACGTGAGCGAGAGACTGAATCAAAGGCCTTGAAGAAGTCAACAAAGATAACAGCCAGATGCCTGTCTTTCTTTTTTGATAATTCTTCAATTATCCTTCTAAGTGCCAAAATGGGCTCCATGGTCCCACGACCTTTACGGAACCCATTCTGATTTCCACGGAGCAGTCTCTCAATGGGATCCCTGATGCGATTTAATAGAATCCTATTGTATAGCTTTGCAGCAATCGAGATCAATGAGATTCCCCGAAAAGAACCATAGAGTGTTAGGTTGCCCTTCTTGGGAACTGGCACCAACTTATTTGTTTTCATTTCTTGTGGGACTCTTGTTGTTCGGTACATGTCTACTATGATGGGATAGATGAGCTTTAAACACTCAGGTATTTTAAAGACCTCAGGGGGAACACCATCAACTCCACTGGCACGATTGGTCTTAATGCTCTTTGCAGCAGCCTTCACTTCTGCAAAGGAGATATCGCCAATGGGAATATCTGGGAGTACAGACTCAGACACTTTTACTTCTATAAAGTTATCAGGCAATACCCTGTCATTATTGAGGAGCTTTTCAAAGTGGGCTTTCCAACCATTGAGGCGATCGGCTGGTGATTCAGCCTTAACCTTGGTGGTTGGTTGGCTTTTCCGCCCAGTAAGCAGATTGATTGATTTCCATGCCTGGGATGATTGCCTGCTGTCGTCAGCATCATTGATGGCATCAACCTGTTGGTTTATTAGCTCCTGTAGATTAACAGAGTACTGCCTGTTCAGGGACCTAGATGCAGCCTTAACTGCATTCTTGGCCGCTGTAGTCTGTTTGAGTCGGGACTCTTTCTGCGCCTTATGAAGGTCATTTCGGCACTTCTGAATTTTGTTGTCAGTCCAGGGGGCCCTTTTCCTGTTTCGAGGGTATACAGGAACTGTTTCTGCAGCTGCTAACTTAACTGCTTCTGTAAAGGCAGTATAGCCCTCACAGTGATCTGCCGCCTCAGAGGCAAGAGCCTCATACCTGTTGCTCAGCTGTAGTGTGAAGCTGGATCTCACACTTGGCTGTTGCAACAGAGAGGACCAGTCATGCCGCGGCAAGGCAGATTTCGTTGTTCTGCTAGCACGCAGACTAAGTCTTACCTTGGCCACAATAAGGCGGTGATCACTGGAGAAGGGTCGAAGTGTAAATGCATTACAGTCTTGTATAGAGCTCCTGTATTTCCTACGAAACAGAATATGGTCTATCTGGGACTTGTGACCACTGGGTCCACTATGAGTCCATAGCTTTCCAGTTCGCTTCTTGAACTGGGTTCCAGCCGAAAACAATCCATTTCCAGAGATAAAATCCTGAAGATGGACAGAATTTCGGTTAACACTATTGCTATAGACCCAGGGCGATGTAGGTGATTGATGCAGACTTGCATTAAAGTCTCCCAGGAATGTTAAGAATGCATGCTGATCCACTCCATCAGTAGCTGCTTGTAGATTGTGGTAGAAATTTTCCACCTCCTCTACAGGGGCAACACTAGTTGGAGAGTAGCACACAATCAGAACCACCTTAGGAAACTTCTTAGCCAGTCTTCCAGAACATGAGAAGTGGCAACGGATGATGCGGTTAGAGATTTGGTCTATTTTGTCCAATGCTGCATGTGCAGTTGGATTCATCAATAGACCAATTCCACCATTGCCACTATCATCTGCTGACGCGAGGGCGAGTCGCCAACCGCCCCCCATGTCCTTAATCAGAACCTCATCAGTCTGTCCAGTCTGCATTCGGTGCTCTTGAACACCCACTGCGCTAAGAGAAAGCTTATCTGCCAAGGCAGTCAGCTCACCTTGTCGCATTGGGGACCCGAGTGTTAGGGTGTTTACTGAGGCTAGTCTAGTGACTTGCCTCAGATTCACCAATGGCTTTGTTGGTCGGGGTGGAACATGAGAGTAGCCTCCAACTCCAGAATCCCTCTCCCCATCACAATCTGGCCTCCTTGGTGACCCAGGGTTTGGGCCAGAAAGGTCATCAGGAAAGGGACTCAAAGAATTGTTGGCTGCTCTCTCTCCAGTAGGGGGTGAGACAGGCAGCCGGTCAGGAGTTAACTGACGCCTGTGAGGCCGATTGTGTCCGGTAATTCCACTGGCCTCTAGTGGCCGGACCTCCGCATTGCTAATGTAATCCATAGTGGGGGTTGGGGTGTGCTTTTTTGCCGAGTAAGCTCTCGGGGCAAATACCGCACCCTGGTTTGCCATTCCACAGGGTGGGTGTCGCAATGGAGTCAGATATGAGGCCCATCACCCATATCTACTCTGGCGCACATGACCCACCATTGACTGTTGCAGCTCATCTGCTGGGTCATGCCCTGTACCCTTGCTGCCAGGTGCAGGTCGCAGTGAAGTGCTCTCAGAGTGGACATGAGAACACTCTACTCCTGACCAGCCATTGGTAGATCACCATCTGCCTAGTCAGGCCATATACCCCTGCAGCCAAGTATATGGGTCCTTAATCCAGGACCAAGGGCGTTCTTATCCCAGAACGAAGGGGGTCCTAGTTACAGGACCAGATTTGCCCTAGTAAGAGGGTCTATGCAGCTACAGGTGGCACCTCCTTTATGCTGCATGGAGGTGGCAAGTTTTCTTGATCAATGACCTAGAATACCTGACCTGACCTGACCTTTCAACCAATGATACGGCAATGAAGTCCTTTAGGGAGGAACTCCAGACCATGGTTGAAGGAAACTTGGTGAATGTCAATGCCCCACCTAGGCCACCCCAACCGGCTCACACTGCACCTGGCCCCATCCTGTCAGCATCAGATCCACCACAGTCCACCCCTTGCGCTGAAAATGTCCAACAGAACAGCTCACCCCTCCCCCATGATGAAGGTGTCCCACAGGGCAGCTCACCCCCCATTAGTAGTCAGCCCATTGGAAATGGCCAATGTTGCTCTGGGAGTCCTTTGGTTGAGTCTGACGCAGTCATTGACCTCCCCCCAACGACAAGCATTCCATGTGAGAGCCCCATTCTCGCGTGGTCCACACCCCTGACAGGCACACAGCACATCCCATTGCCTTCCCTCCCCAATTCGCCACCCCTGAACCGTCCACCATGCCCCTCCCCAAGTATTCAAGGGATTTCCCCCACGGTTGGCTCCATCCACCCAACCACATGCCCAGCCTGCTTACGACCAATGTCAGCCAACCCCTCAGGGGTTATCAGGTCACACAAAACAAAGTTGAAAATGGATCGGGCCAATCCCCCTTGCTCCCATCCTTTCCCCAACAACACAACCCCACCTCGTCCACCCAACCTTTCAGTGCTCCAACCAGTCATGCAGCCACTCACACACTACCCGGTCACGACCCACTCCCACTGCCTAACCCACCACATTATCCATACACCCACCCACCCCCCGATGCCCCAAGTCCCGATGCCACTTTACCTTCCATTGACTCCATTCTTCAGACTAAGATCCCCACCCTCCGCCATGTACCCAAGTCCACCCAGTACCTATGGGCTGATGCTGTTGCTTCAACCCTTGAAGAGATATCTTCTGACCCCAGCAACACCAACTCCTGGTCCAAGGTCTTCCTACTGGCTCCCAGTACCCTGGCCAATCCCAAAAGAGGAGGACAATGTCACTGGAGGGACACTGAGAAGCTTGTGAAGTCATGTCTTCGTAGGTGTTGTCCGGTGACTATCTGGATCAAGATCTGGTCTGGGTCGATCTGGAAAAGAGGCTGTCGCTTCGAGCCCAAGTGCCATGAAGCGCAAGCCAGCCAAGTATTCCCCTGACTCTATTAGGGATTCCAATGCCAGGCGGGCCTGTCAGGCCATGGCAGATGGGCAGTACTGGGAGGCAGTGAGAGCCCTGTTGTCAGAGGGTCTAGTGGATACAAACGAGTCCACTTTCCTTTCCATGCTGGACAAACATCCGCAGGCTCCTCCTCCAGTCCTACCGACTGTCCTGGTCCCACAACCCACAACGATTTCAACCGAGTCTGTGGCCAAGGCTATCAGGTCATTCCCACTTGGCTCCGCACCAGGCCCATCTCAGCTGAGACCAACCCACTTAAAGGAATGTATTTCCTCCCCATCCCCCGCTAGGGCCACCCAGGCGCTTTCCGCATTAAGTCGCTTCACCACGCAGTTGGCTGCGGGAGAGGCTCCACCCGACATCATGAAATACCTTTGCGGTGCATCCATCTTCCCTTGTAAGAAGAAGGATGGTGGTCTCCACCCCATCGCTGTGGGTGAGACCCTAAGGAGACTAACATCGAAGTGCCTCGCTGCCGGGGTCGCCCCCATCGCTTCCACATACCTATCTCCCTTACAGCTAGGTGTCAGTACGCCTTTAGGATGTGAGCCACTAGTTAGAGCCGTCTCCGCTACTTTGGATGACTCTTCTATCCCCCCGGACTCGAAGTGGATATTGCTGGTTGACTTCAAGAATGCGTTTAACTCTATCGACCGAGCAAGCATGTTCACTGAAATCCGCCAGAACATCCCTTCAATCTCAGCTTGGGTGGAGTCCTGTTACGGAGTACAGGCCATCTTGTGGCTGGGGGATCGGAAGATCCTAAGCTGCTGTGGAGTCCAGCAGGGAGACCCTCTTGGTCCTCTTGCGTTTGCCTGCACCCTTCACCCAGTGGCTGTTCTCATTCAGAAGGAGATTCCCAACCTCATGTTCTCAGGGTGGTACCTGGACGACAGTACACTCTGTGGCCCAACTGCGGACTTACTAAAGGCGCTAGACATCCTCGAGCGCTTGGGTTTTCTCACGGGCCTCACTTTAAACCGGTCCATGTCCCAGATCTTCATCCCGCAGGGTGCAGATCCAGCCCTGAATGTTCTTCCAACATCGATCCCCATCCTGTCGGTTGGTATAACTCTGTTGGGCTCCCCTATTGGCCCAGCATCGTTCTGTGAGAATGCAGTGTTGCATCGAGTCAGCAAGCTCAGGGAGATCATCGCCCGCCTACCTGATCTGAATGATTCCCAGATGGAGACTACTCTGTTGAGGTCATGCCTGTCTCTGCCAAAGGTTCGCTCTCGTAGTCGTTGGCTCTTTATCCGACTGGTCCTGGGAGAAGGCTGCTATCCCAACCTCACTGGGTGGCCTAGGTCTACGCAAAGCGGCCGATCACGCCTCCGCAGCCTACATCGCGTCCTCATGTTAGTCTGGTCAACCGGTCAGCTGGATCCTTGGCCATCCCCCCTCTGACCCCAACCTCTCTGGAGTCCTCGACCTACTGGCAATTTCTGCCAATAACCCCGAGTGGACCTCTATCAATGCACTCCCCACCCCAATCACTCAGAAGAACCTCTCTCATTCCATTGACTTGGCCAACCATGAGAACCTACTGTCCACCGCTCCTGACAGCCGCTCCATCGCCCTAGCAAACTCCACCGCACTACCTTATACTGGGGATTGGCTTCAAGTATTACCATCCACCTCCCTCGGCCTCCACATACTGGACAGGGAGCACCAGACTTGCATGCAGTACTGGCTAGCGGATGTCATCAGAGCCTACCCCCTGTCTGGTCTGCGGTTCAGTTTCAGACACCTACAGCGACCATAACGTCGGCTGTGGTGGTTCGGGTGATCGTATATGTTGCCATGACTCCTTACGGGATGCACTCTACTCTGCAGCCCAATCCGCTGCCCTCGCGCCCTGGAGGGAAGTACCAGGCATAGTGGCCGGTTCCCGCAGCAGGCCTGCCGATGTCTATCTACCAAACTGTCGCCGGGGGCAACCCATGGCACTGGACGTCACTGTAATTTCGAGCCTTCAGGCCCTCACCATCCAGGGCGGCGCTTCAAACCCCGACCATGCTCTGACAGTAGCTCGGAAAATGGCTGCCCACGCCACAGAATGCAGGTCCGCAGGAGTTGGTTTCACCCCACTCATTATCGAAGCCCTGGATGGGGGGGAGGCCTAATCCATCTCAGTCATCCGGGAGGTCGCCCGCCTTCAGGCCATTCGCCCTGACCTCAGGCTCAGTGATGCCTCTAGGCAGATTTTTCAACGCCTGGCCATCTGTCTCTGGAGGGGCAATGCCGTCATGTGGCTCTGCCGTTCCCCTACTGTCGCCCCTTCCATGGAAGGGGTACTGTAGCCTGAGTCCCATGCACTATGTCTGATTTTCTGTAGTTTTTAATATGTAACAATATTGTAACTGTACGTAATATGTAACTGTATGTCATATGTAACTATTTGTAATATGCAACTGTATGTAATATGTAACTGTATGTACAAATTTCGGTTCGGTTCAATTCTATTGTGGGAAATGCATGGCAAAACACATCATACGGCTATCTGATGAGATTAAGGAATTGGAATCACGACATGACTCTGAACTCAATGCGCTACGCGACTGCTTCGAAAACGACGCTGCGGATCGGGACCAAGTTACTAAGTCGCTCCAGGATTCAGTAAAAGAAATTCAAAGTAATTTAAACAATTACATTGAAAGTGATGAACGAAAAAGAGAGGAAATTAAACAGCAACTAGAGGATCTTGATCTCCAGTCGACTACTGAGTGAGGCGTGTCTGATACCAATGACGGTGCGAGCTGGAACGTTGTTCCTCCTCGACGTCCGCGGGGGAAGGGTACTCCGGCCGCCACTAACGTTGCCGTCCTCGCCCGTCATATTAAGGACGAGGAAGCCGACCAGCGACGCCGGGAATTAAACCTCGTTATTAAAGGATTGCCTTCTTGTGAGAACGACAATAACACCAAAGCGGTAATCAACATAGCCTGTTCGTTGAATATACAATTAAATGAGTCCCAAATAAAGACAAAGAGACGAGCTGGGAATGCTGGCAACATTAGAACTCAACCAATTGTCGTAACCCTCCCGAAGGAGAAACGTGCTGCTATACTGAAGAAATCTCGAGAGCTTCGTAAATGCAGACGTTATAATGAGGTCTATATATCGCCCGACTACACTCCTGCAGAAAGTACCTTACAATTTCAGTTGCGTCAACGACGACGAGACTTGATAGCTACAGATCCGAAAACCCATTGGGTTATCTACAAGAATGAAGTTGTGGACTCCAGTGCACTAAAGAGGAGTGCAGGGTCGGATGCGGAGTATCCACAGAATGGTCTGTCTAACACTGATGTTTCTGTTATTGAGGAATCAACGGTTACTCTTACACCGAGCAATCCAGGGTCTGCAGGGCAGCTGCAGGTTGATCTGGATTGACAACCATCCGTACGCTTACCCCTACATCCAAGTACTGCATGTCGATCTGTTCATTGGGTGCCGAATCCAGAAACCGTTACTCCAGCGGGTCCGAATACGGGAAACGTAACTCCAGCGAGTCCGAATATGGGATACGTTACTCCAGCGTGTCCAAATACGGGAAACGTTACTTCAGCGGGTCCGAATATGGGATACGTTACAGCAGTGGGTCAGAATATGAGAAACGTTACTCCAGCGGGTCCGAATACAGGATACATTACTCCAGCGGGTCCGAATCTGGGATATGTTACTCCAGCGGGTCCGAATCCGGTAACTGTTACTACAGCGTGTCCGAATCCGGCAACCGTTACTCCAGCGGGTCCGATACCGGTTGGTTCCCGATCTCAGCTGATACATTGTTGCTTATACAATGCTAGATCCATTGTTAACAAAGCTCCGGTAATAAAGGACTACATAGTGGATGAGAAATTTGACATAACTGCTATTACCGAAACGTGGTTAAGGGGTGATGTGGATGATGACATAATAGTTAATAAAATATGCCCCACTGGTGGCACAGTGCAGAGTCAAGCCCGCACCGGATGTAGGGGAGGAGGTGTGGCTTGTATACACAATGAGACTCTAAAACTAAAGAAAAGCGCCAATTGTGTAGTTTACTCGACCTTTGAATATATTGAATTTACAATGATTTATATTGGGGTATTGATGAGGATTATTATAGTATATCGGACGTGCCCCTCGGCTACAAATGGATTAACTGTGCAGCAATTCTTTGACCAATTTGCAGATTTCATGCAGCATATAATCATCATGGCTGGGAAGATTACTTTATTGGGGGATTTTAACGTTCATGTGGATGACAAGAACGACAAAGATGCTAATGATTTCGGCAACCTAATCAAATGTTTTGGGTTGGTGGAGTTAGTAATGGAGCCAACTCACAGACACGGGCACACTCTTGACCTTATTCTGGTTCATTCAGATGATGAGAAAACTATCAAAAACATCCACATTGAAGATATTGGATTATCCGACCATTTTGCTGTACATTTCGATATTGATCTGCTTAACCAGAAATGCCCCTTGAATCATTTACATATAGAAACATTAAAAAAATTAACTGGGATCACCTTACATACGATCTAGAATCATCACCGTTATGTCAAACTCCCTCTGATAATCTCAATGATATGTTGCTTCAATACAATGACACATTATCCATGATAATGAATAAACATGCTCCGGCAATGCGGAAAGCCGTGCGAAGACGTCCCGAGTCAGAGTGGTACAACGATAACATTGCAGAGGAGAAAAGAAAACGGCGACAATTAGAGAGGAAGTATCGAAAATCGAAACTTATTGTTGACCAAACTGCTTATAGAGATCAGTGTAAACGCGTTTCTGATATTATTGTTACAGTAAAAGAAAATACATAATAAAAGAAAATGCGGGTAATCAAAAGAAATTATTCTCAGTAATTGATACAATACTGTACCGGAAGACTAAAACAAAGTTACCTGACGCAGACAGTGAAGAGGAGCTGGCGAACAGATTTGCTGACTTTTTCGATAAGAAAATAACAGACATACGGGATGATTTACAACAGACCCCAGCGGTACCGAATCTGGTAACCATTACTCCAACGGTTCCGAAACCGGTAACCGTTACTCCAATGGCGGGTCCGAATCCGGTAACTGCTACTCCAGCGGATCCGAATCTGGTAATGGTTACTCCAGCAGCAGCTCTAACTGAATCTCTGAACAATTCCTTCCGAATATTTGATGACCTGTCCACAGCTGATACTGAAGCTCTAATAAACAACTCAAAATCGAAATCTAGTCCGTGTGACCCGATGCCAACGCGTTTAGTTAAATTATCCATCAAGTTACTTCTACCCATTATCACAATAATTATTAATTTGTCACTTTCAACTTCTACAGTTCCACAACTTTTCAAAGAAGCGGTATTATCGCCGGTACTGAAGAAGCTGCGTCTGGACCCGGAAGTTTTTAAGAACTTTAGACCAGTCTCACATCTCATATACATAGCCAAGTTAACTGAGAAGGCCGTAGCTATACAGCTAATGAAACATATGGATATGAACTCTCTTAATGAGCCAATGCAAAGTGCATATCGACCATTACATAGTACTGAAACTGTATTACTGTCGGTTACTGATAATGTACTACGAAGTATCGATAGCGGGTCAGCTGTGCTACTTATACTATTGGATCTAAGCGCGGCCTTTGATACGGTGGAACACAGTATCTTACTGAATATTCTAGAACATGATATTGGGGTAAAAGATAATGCACTGCAATGGTTTCGTTCATACCTTTCAGGACGTAAACAACAGGTACTTATTGGTGACGCGTACTCGAAATTCAAAGACCTGAAGTATGGCTTACCTCAAGGTTCCGTTTTAGGACCCTTACTTTTCACAATATATACTCGCTCCCTAGTAGTATATATTTATATGACACGACTTCATGGTCTCCCGTAGCCCATCATTACCATCCATTTCTAGTACTGCATCCAATCAGAAGCCACCATTTCAACCTTTAGCAGTAGTCGTTATTATTTCAACCAATCAGATATCAGCATTTCATCCGTAACCATGGTAACTTCTCAAGTTCCCGCTTATTCCGCTAGAGGCGTTATTAGTCACCCAATGCTAGTACTGCATCCAATCACCAACCTTTATTTTACAGGTGTTCGGGTGTCTACACTTAGCATCAGGTAACTTCTACTATTTTTCAAATCGCAATTTTTCACCAACCTTTATTTTACAGATGCTAGGAGTGTCTACAGGTAACGTCTACTATTTTTCACCAGTAACTAAATTTAATTTTGCAATTTTTCAGATAACAAAATATTCAACAGGGTTCGAACCCGGGACCGTTATAACTCCTCACAACTCACCAATCACTCTTCCATCCAACCTCGAGAGAAAAGGGCGATAAATATCTGAGTTATACCATAGTCATTGAATTCTTCATCTTCATCACTGGTAGCAGATGTATATAAATAGCTTCTAGTTCCTTAACATAATTACTATAGCATAGAATACATTAATTCGACTATTAATAATAATCGATTTCTTTTATCGATGTGACTGGTCGGTCAACTAAGTTAAAATATAAGTTAGAATGACAGGGCTAGCATTGATCACATTGCATCTGTTACATGTTACTGCTATTTCACTCTCTAACTCACGCTAATGTAATAAATTTAGCTGTACACGTTGCATCTGTTGCATCTGTATATCGTTGCATCGAACTAAAGTTTTACATTCTAATAATCATTTATTAAAATTCGGTGAATAATATTAATATTAATAGAATATCCAAATCTATAAAACCAAAATTAAATATAAAACTGCACCAGCATCCCACCACCAATCAGAACAAAACAATTAAGACAATAATAATATAATCATTTATTTAGTTTTTATTTTTCAAAATAGTTTTCATTCTAATTATGGATTTATTTAAAAAAACTTCAAGCAATACTTGGAAATTTACATGTAATAAATATACCTGTAGTATTGTTTATGGCAAGTACTTTATATTACACTCAAGCGATAGCAATGTAACAACGTGCTTCTCTTACCGGGATACACTCTACCTTCTAGACGTCTTAGAAATATTAATCAACCGACAAAAGGAATCACCAGTTTCAAGAGGTAATATTTATCCTAATATAGAATTTACAAGAGGAAAGTTAAATATTTCCACCTGTGTTATTACTGAAAACGTATATATTCAGAAGCAAGGCAAATTTCAAATTCTAAACAAATCACTCATTAATTTATTGCTTCAGAGTAAGACAGAAATATTAGAATTGTTATCACCACCACTCGAAATAATAAATCAGTGTTCTGTTGTTAATTTAACCAACCCATCTTTTGTTGGTTTTGTAAGCAAATATAAAGGAACGACTTATATGGGACTGTGGGAGATTTCAGCTAGATATTCTGATGCTATTGGTCTTAGGTATTATAATGGGTTTAACTTAACAGCATCGGAAGTAAATTCATTGTGGTATGAATGGAATTATGAAATTAGTAACGAAGGTGTCTTTTCAGAGCTAGATACAGGGGATAAAGCTTTATCTGACCGACTTAAAGTAAAAATAAATGTACAAGAAAAAAAAGTAATTATTACAGACAAGGAAAGCAAATATTTACAGTTACATTACGATAAAGACATACCACATATAGAGTTTCTCTACGATATGATGTTAAAGGTTTCATCAACTGATATAGCAGACAGTTTCGCGATTCTATATCAACCAACTTGGAAGTTTAAGGTTAATAAGTCATTTCCAGAAGTAGTTTCATCCACATTTAATCCAAAGACATACATCGAAGAGACATCGAGTGATAGAAAGCGCAGATCTACATCTCAAACATCTTCCATTCCCAATAATGATTCTATACCTACAAAGAAAATAAAAGTTACAAAAGCAAGTGAAGAGGTAGCAGATTACAATAAGGAACATATAAAAACAGTATCAGTGATTTATTATTAACTAGAGACTTTTCTTTTTCAGTTTCACACTGACTTGTAAAGGTAACTTTTTATCATAAAGCGTGATTATTATAAAGTATTTGCATGTAAAGGTGACTTTATTGAGTAAATATTGGTGATAGTTTATATTTAATGTGAGCATGGGATTAGGTATAAAACATTCGCATATAAATGCATGAGTTTACACCACCATAATAAAACATTAGCATGTAAAACCTACTTTATCAATGAAAATTAAAAACGCATTATGCACATCTTGGTTTAGACTTGATTTTATTATAAAGAATTCAGTTGTAAAAGCAACTTTATTTATGATATTAGTTTCCAATGTAACTGTTATTTATGATTGGTTGGTATAAGTAGAAACTTGAAATATATATATAAAGAGCTCAACTGATTCAATCGAGCTCATTCTGAAAATATTAAATTAATTAAAGTTTAGATATTATATTTTATTTGTGTTGAGTAGCTTATGAATTTTTTTTGATTATATATATAACAATATTCATATTAATTTTAAATTGTTTTTAGGATAATAAAGAGATGGATAAACAATTGAAATGTCCATTTTGTCCTCTTCAAATTTCTAAACGTAATTATTTAACTCATTTGAAGTCGCATTTTCAAGAATACAATTGTTTTAATTGTCATGTGAAATGTTCACGTGAAGAAATTTGCAAACGACATGAATCAACTACGGGTTGTAAAGAAATGAAGTTTTGCGTGTATGAAAAAACTTGCCCTACTTGTAATAAAGAGTATTTATATGAGAATTATTTACGTCACGACTGTCACCAACGTTATTATCATGTTAGACCACCACGATGGAACCAAAACAATACTGTCGCATCTAGAAAAAGACTGAAATCTGGTCAAGGTCCATCAATTTTTAGCCTCGAACGAGCCGCACACGATAACCGTTTAGAAATCTATGTTTACAATCTTCCGAATGATGAAGATTTTCCTGATATTCATTCATCGATAGTTCATATTCTACCTCACATCAAAAACTTATTATTAGGAAAACTTAGCGAAATGAATGTACTTAGACCCTGGCTAGGTGTGAATATACTCATGTATCGATCAAATTTTTCAGAGGGTGACCAAGAAAAAACTTTCTATTTTAGTTCTTCAGGTGGTGCAGTTAATACCGTAGATTCACATGAAAGTTTTGACACATGGTTTGAGTATGTAATAGAAAAATTAATGCAAAAAATAGCCATATTTAACACTCGTGGCTCAGGGTGGTGCGTTAAATCTTTATTAAGAGTGGAAATTAAAGTAGCTGAATCCAAGTGTAGGTCACTGGATATAAAGGTCACGGTTATATGGAGTTACCTAAGGCTCTATCGAGTAAACAATGTGTTATAAATATACAAACGGCTGATAATGACTGTTTCAAATGGGCTATTATAGCCACAAAATTTAGCAGCAAAGTGAAAGATAACAAATATCGTACTTCGCAGTACACAGATTACATGAATCATTTTATTTTTGACAACGGGAACAAAGATTATCCAACAGAATGGCAGCTTGCAATTAAACTTTTTGAAAAACAGAATTCAGCATATATAATTAATTTATTACTCTACGAGAACAATCGAGTATCTATATTAAGACAGGTTCCATTTAGTAAAATCACTCCAGATAAAGAGTTATTGAATATATTACTTGTAAAAAATAAGAATACGAGTAAACAATCACATTATGTTTGCATAACTAACTTGAATCGCTTGATGAATACAAGAGGTAAGCATATTGGATGTAGGAAATATTGTGAACGGTGTTTGTCGCATTTCTACAGCAAGGATGTTCTAGAACGTCACCGTCTTGCTTGTTATCGAGGAAAAAGTCAAGTTGAGAAGCTACCATCTGAAAAAAGAACTCACATTAGCTTTAGAAATTTAGACAGAACATTACCAGCATTGTTTGTAATATATTTTGACTTAGAATCTATTTTGGAGCCATCCAGCAACAGTAAATTTATTCAGAATCATATTCCATGCGCTGTAAGTTATTTAATTGTTCCTAGTACCGAATTAATCAATCCACCAAAATTTTATTTGAAGACCTTTACAAAAACAATCGACAACAACTGTATTCAAGACTTTTTAGACTCTGTATATAATGACATCACCCAATTATATAAGTGGTCGGAAGATCATACACACGAAAACATGATACTTAATGATGTAGATAAGTTGAGTTTTTGGAAAGCTAAAACTTGCTTTTATTGCAATGTTTTATTTAAGGATAAATCTGAGAAAAACAAACATCACTCACATATTACTGGTAACTATATAGCAGCCGCTTGTAACGCATGTAACCGCTCTTTATCATTGAAACGACACATGTATATACTCGCTGCACACAACTGCAATCACTACGATTTGCATTTTCTTTTACAAGTTGGTTTTACCAACAATAGATATTCCGATTGGGATATAAAGGTGATCCCTAAAAATTCTGAAAGGTATATTTCACTAAGCATGCATATACCGGTGAAAGATCAAAAACAAAAAATCGAGCTACGTGTCTTAGACACATATCAATTTTTATCCTTTTCCCTAAGTACTTTAGTTGATTGTTCAACAAAGGATATAGACAGTGAGGATATAACATCAGTTCTACCAATTACTGAACAGCAAATGAAATATTTTTATCCGAATTTAAATAATGCAACAATTAAACGAAAAGGTATATTCCCCTATGAGTATCTGACAGATTTAAATAAATTCAATGATTCGAAATTACCATCAATAGACAAATTTTATAGTAAATTAACACAAAATACCTGTACTCCCGAGGAATATAGTTTTGCCAACGCATCATGGATAGAATTCGACTGCGTGAATCTCAAAGATTATCTTTTAGCATACTTAAAACTTGATGTTTGTCTCCTCGCTGATATATTTGAGAACTTTAGGAGAGTATGTAGACAAAACTACGAATTAGAAGTAGTTTATTATTGCAGTATCGCAGCTTTCACTTATGATTGCGCCCTGAAATACAATAAATGTAAGTTAGAAGTAAGTAATAAAAGATTACCAAACATATAGAGATTTTGAAGCATCTATTAGAGGTGGGGTTTCATTCTGTCGAAAGCATTACATAGAATCAAATATACCAGATACTGATAATTATGATCCAAGCAAGGAAGAGTGTCATATTTTCAATATAGATTTTAATTCCTTGTATTCCGGTAATTTAAGTAAAAAGCTACCTGTTTCAGGTTTTGAACAAGTCAACGTTACATATTTAGAGAATGCCGCTCCAGAAGAACTAATAAACTATTTAACAAATCTTGATACTGAAGGGGATATTGGGTTTTTCTTAATTTGCGATTTGAAATATCCCAAAGATATTCATGATCGTACATTAGAACTACCCTTAGCCCCAGAACATTTAAGTATAAATGAGACAATGCTTTCACCATATATGAGGGAACAATATCATAATGTTTGTAAACAAAGATGTACTAATAGCAAGTATAAGATGTGTGCTCTAAAACTTATGTTGACACAATTCGATAAAGAATTCTATCATGTAAATTTAATGTATGTCTGTATGTATGTATGTATGTCGCAGTGTCCGAGTGGATACGGCGCCTGAACTGCTTACACAATAGTGTTTGGTCGCGCAGGTTCGAATCCGACTAAAGGCTGTAGAAATTTTGCATTGTTGTGTCCCTAGGCAAGACACTTTAGACATTAGTGCCAACGCCAACCCAGCGGTATAATGGGAACCTAGCTTTGCTGGGGTAATGATAATACAAGCGCTTTGAGTATTCTGAGCGTAGAAAAGCGCTATATAAATAACCAATATTATTATTATTAAAACTGTTAAAATTTTATATAAAACAAGGTTTAATTGTTACTAAGCTCCATAAATTGTATTCTTTCCATCAAGACTTTGTATTTAAACCCTATATAGATTTTAATATTAATCAAAGACGAATTGCAAAAACTTATATTGAAACAGCTGTTGCAAAGCTTCTGAATAATTCGTTATTTGGAAAAACGATAGAGAAGATAAGAGATCGATGCAACTTTCATATTGCTAATAGCAATGAGAAATGTGATTTATTGGTAAAACGTATAAATCACGAAAATTTCATGATTTATAATGATTCCTTATCGGGACATTTATTAGTGAAAGACTCTGTAACTCTCGATAAGCCAGTCTATGTAGGTAGTACTGTCTTGGACTTGGCTAAATTGGATATGTATGAGCTGTATTACAATAAATTACTACCTATTGAGAAAGAATTAAACTGTCGAATTGAAATTGTAGCATCAGATACGGACTCTTTAATAGGTTATTACTATAATACATCACAGAGTAATTTCTTAAAAGCCTTAATTAAAAATAATATTCTAGATACATCCAATTACCCCAAGGATCACCCTCTCTACAGCGATAAAAATAAATCCAGGCTCTATTACTGCAAAGATGAACTAGCCTCACGTGAAATTAAACAAGCGGTATTTTTAAGACCAAAATTATATTCAATTTTGGAATGGAATGAATCCAATATACGACGGGCGAAAGGAATAACAAGAGCTGTTGTGGATAAAAATATTTGCCACGAAGATTATTTAAGAGCATATAAGGATAACGAAGAAATTTCCAAGGAAACGCATCAATTTCAGAGTCAATTACACAAAGTGTATACTGTAGCACGAGATAAGTTTGCTCTCAGCGCATTTGATGATAATCTTTATTGGGTTAATAAAAATCATTCACTTCCCTGGGGTCACTATCAAACAAAGGTCGAAAAAACCGTAAAAAAAAACAATATACCTATTTATCGGGAGCCAAACAATGAACTATCAGATAGTCAATAAGAATGTAAGTTGCCAGCAAGTGTCAGCGATTAATTTGAAAGAATTAAAAAATCAATTATCTGGTAAACACATACTCAAACCAAATCAGTTTATATATAAGATATTTGGTGCCACATTATTAATATTTAAAAATGGTCGTATTACATTATTAGGTAGTAAGTATAATTTACAAAAAGTAAAAAAGCATATATTTGATAAAATTAGTATTAATTTGATTTTAAAATCTGTTAATTTATGTACTTATATTTTTAGTATTAAGTCTGTAGTCTATAGGTTATTGATAAACAATACCGGGTTTTATGTTGTCTTTGATAATGTGCAACTTCAAGTTATATATGAACCTGAAATTTTTAATAATTGCAAAATAAGAATAAATAATACTGTAGTCATTTGCTGCTTTCATACCGGTAAATGTCCTTTAATGTGTTGACCTAGCAAATTTCACATTTATTACCCTATATTTAGTAAACTTGTTAATTATTTATTAATGTTTGGTGTTGTGACTTTAGGTGTAGAATATATTGGTGATTAGAAGGTGAAAATTAAACATTATTATTTTTCAATCAATCTATCGGTAGTTAGGGAAAACTAACCTCGTTTGAATAAGTATGACTCTCACGGGCTGACTGCGTGCCTAGCTGCGTGGCTGGCTGGCTGACTGCATGACCGACCGCGAGGCTAACTGCGTGCCGCGAGGCTGGCTGCGAGGCTGGCAGCGATGCTGCTCGCGAGGGTGGCTGGGTGGCTGCGAGGTGGACCGCATCCCAGCAACATGGCTGACTGCGCACACATCCGATTGTAACAGGCTCACGATATTGTATACAATGGTTTAGTTTGTTACTGCGGGTACTGTTACATTAATACTGTAGTAGCGGTACTGCGGTACAATGCTAATAAAAGGAAATCAACATGCTGTATCTGACTATACTGTTACAACAACAACGACAGTACTGCAGTACTGTATTGTTTGGGTAGGGGATCTAATCCCTATATGTGAGAGCCACGCGTACCTTCTAGGTTATGACAGCAGTATGCTAATCAAGGTTCGGGTAGACAGCAGTATCCTTATAGGTGAAAAAAAACAAATGCTATTGCATCAGATTACTGCTGTACTGATAAAGTGGATGACAGTTGTGGATAGGAGCTGCGAGGTTGACCGCATCTCCGCAGTGTGGCTGACTGCGTACACATCTGATTGTAACTGGCTCACGATATTGTATACATTGGCTTAGTTTGTTACTGCAGGTACTGTTATATTAATACTGTAGTACTGGTACTGCAGTACAATGCTAATCAAAGGAAATCAGTATGCTGTATCTGACTATGCTGTTACAACAACAACGACAGTACTGCAGTACTGTATTGTTTGGGTAGGTGATCTAATCCCTGTATGTGAGACCCCTGCGTGTAATCCGGATCATGACAGCAGTATGCTATTGCTTCAGATTACTGCTGTACTGATACCAGTAGACTGTGACTACAGTGTTGGAAGAGTAAAACACTACCGGTACTGATAAAGCGGATGACAGTTGTGGTTAGGCCTATAATAAATTATTGAATTTATCAGTACCGGTACCAACAGGTTAACACTACATCCTATACAGTTTATGTTGCATTTCTGACTAATATTACTAGTCAACTACTGTATGTGTTATTAGTTTGCGATGTATAGGATGTTTCGCAATACCAGTACATCTATATTAGAATGATATCGAGAATACTTACTGTACATACTTACTTACTGAACAATTTGTATTGTTTGTATTGTTGCTAGGTAACAGTTTGAATCAGCTGGTGGTGGGTTATATTTATACTTGTTTTGGTGCATTTTTATATTCGAATTATTGCTTGTTAATATTATAATATATGGAGGCTTTTGAGTAAAAAAAAAAAAAAAACTTACTGTACATGTTACGTCTACGTCATATTGTTAAATGTGTATGGTTAACCTAGCGCAATTGACTCTTTTTTAGAGAACTTGTTGTAAAAAAATTATATTTTATTATATTTTTATATTAACATCAAGATCATCACCAAAATAAAATTATATTATATCCCATCACATTACAAGCTTACAGTAAACCTACAGTACATCTTCCACCGCAGTTATTTCTTTCTGTTTATCATCATCACCTGACTCAGTTAAACGCTTTCTCACGAAAAATCATTTCAATTCAAACCCACCGACACGTTTTGCAGAGCAATACCGCAGACAGTTATCCCTTGTGTTTAAGTGGAACGTACATTTATTTTCTAGTGCAATAAATTGATCGTGGAAGCGACAGGGGGTTAAATAATTGTAATATTGCTGATGATATATCCACAATTTCTCCATCGAATTTGGTGCGAGAACATCAAGTTGGGAAACTAATATTGCCCGCTTCATCAACCCAAATACATGAATATTTTTTTTATATTTTAAATGTCTCTTCATGTATTTTTTAAAGTCATCTTGCGAAATGTCGCCGTAATCCCAAGGTAAATGTGAAGTCATGTCTCGTAAATTGTTTACGTGAGCTACATCTAATGCTGATAACTTAATATTAGGTGGGCCTTTAATTAAAAACGTCTTTACATTAGTTTTGGTGTAATTAGAATCGAATATAGCAAATTCTTTAAATACTACCGGATACTCTTTATTGTCTATCTTATAATATTGAAAATCAACAAAAATAATATTATCCATTTTATCTGATAAACAAAAGTTAAATGATTAATTACAACGCTTGTTAGTTTATTTTATAATAATTAATAAGCCATTTATATAATATTATTTCATTTATTTCCACATTATTTGTAAACGCTCTCATTGGATAGTTTGTGTGAATTCGATTAACCAAGTAATAAAGACAGTATAGGCCGCATGTGGTCCTCCTTGGGTCTTGAAATTGTTTGCGAGTAGTACGCCACCTCGCTGAATTTTTCTCAAGCCATTTTTCGATACATCTGTTTGGATATTTTGATCCGAATGAATCAAATAATTCAGCCCCATTATCTCGTATATATATTGCGATCCAATGAATCCCAGGCAGATGCTCTTTATCGGTATTTACTATTAACCCATAATCTCTCCGCTTATTATTATCTAATTTAGGTAATTTGTTAGCTGGAAACGCACCCAAATAGTGACCACCCACTGGAAACATATCAAGGTCCTCTGTAGATAACATACTTAATCGATATGTGTTCGCGCTTTCAGACCTTTGGCAGTTTAACCCACCAAATTAAGATGTCTTCTAGATATTAAATCAGTTTTTAGTCTATGACAAGTATTTGATTCACTACACTAGTCGAAACCAATCCGTGCGCGACCATTCACCCGCTGGAGATTCCCGGGAGATTGGGTTCGACGGTTTAATTTTATTGCTATGTAAGCCTAATGTATTATTCGACTGACAGTATTATATAATCTCTGACAATATTATTCACCTTCGGGAATATTAACAGTTCCTTTAGGACGTGGCGCTTTATCTATATAAACAGAGTTATGACTTAAACTACTCACAACGATATGGCTTAATTATAATTCACATATATGGCGCATTCTTTAGGAATTGCTTCTTTAACAGACTCACTCATACACAATGCTGCACAATACTGCACACTAATAGGTTGAAAATGGTGTTTTTACCGTAATCAACTTAATTAACTAATTAACTGCTATTATCTTAGCTTCTCGAAGGCCACACTGAAATTCTACTTGGAAAATTTCTAAACTTTTGCCAAACAACATGTGTACCAAGTTTGGATAGATTTCATCAAAGATTGGCCGAGTTATTAACGTTTAAAATTGAACACGACAGAACGACAGAACGACAGAACGACAGGTTGATTAATGGTACCACTACGCTAAGGCTCACTCACTTCGTGGCTCGCCCCACAGTCAACTCTCAACCTGTCAACTGTACACTATACTTACTGACTTATGTAATTAAGAATCAATCATCTGGACTGCAGTCCATAACCTAATAAATAATATATCTTTAGTTCATGGCAGCCAGCATGATGGCGATGGGGGGGAAGCTATTGGCATTTGCCATTCTAACCAATTTAATCACTGTAGCTAAGTAAAGTAAATCATTAGAACAGTGTTTATCTTCTGATTTTAAGTCAATGACCCCTCTCCCTCCATAGTACTGTATTAACGTTGTCTTTCGTATATTTTAAATTCAACAATTATATTATTGGAACAGCGTACAGTATACAATAGTACCCGACGTGACACAGCTCGAATCGGCTCGATTGGGCTCGCTCGGCTCGGCTCGGTCTGACTCGACTCGGCTCAATCGGCTCGATTGGGTTCGAATCGGCTTGGTCCGGCTTGACTTGGCTCAATTGGGCTCGATTCAGCTCAATCTGCTCGACTCGGCTCGATTGGGCTTGACTCGGCCCGATTTGGCTCAACTTGGCTCAGTCCGGCTCGATTGGGCTCGACTAGGCTCGTTCCAGCTCAATTGGGCTCGACTAGGCTTGATTGGGCTCGACTCGGCTCTATTGGGCTCGACTCGAGTCGATTGGGATTGACTCGGCTTAGTGTCTGGCTCGACTCGGCTTGATTGGGCTCAACTTGGCTCCGTCCGGCTCGAATCGGCTCAATTGGGCTCAACTCGGCTTGATTGTGCTCGACTCGACTCAGTCCAGCTCAATTTGGCGTGACACGGCTCGACTCAGCTCGATTGAGCTCGGCTCGGTCTGACTTGACTCAGCTCGATTCGGCTCAATCGGCCCCATTGGGTTCGACTCGGTCCGGCTCGACTTGGCGCAATTGGGCTCGATTCGGCTCAATCTGCTCGATTGGGCTCTACTTGGCTCGATAGGCCTCGAATCGGCTCGATTGGGATTGATTGGACTTGACTCGGCTCGATTTGGCTCAACTTGGCTCAGTCCGGCTCGATTGGGCTCGACTTGGCTCGGTCCGGCTCAATTGGGCTCGACTAGGCTTGATTGGGCTCGACTCGGCTCTATTGGGCTCGACTCGATTAGGCTTGACTCGGCTCAGTCTGGCTCGACTCGGCTGGCTTGATTGGGCTCAACTTGGCTCCGTCTAGCTCGAATCGGCTCAATTGGGCTCGACTCGGCTTGATTGCGCTCGACTCGACTCAGTCCAGCTCAATTTGGAGTGACACGGCTCGACTCGGCTCGATTGAGCTCGGCTCGGTCTGACTTGACTCAGCTCGATTCGGCTCAATCGGCCCGATTGGGTTCGACTCGGTCCGGCTCGATTCGGATCAATCTGCTCGATTGGGCTCTACTTGGCTCGATAGGCCTTGAATCGGCTCGATTGGGATTGATTGGACTTGACTCGGCTCGATTTGGCTCAACTTGGCTCAGTCCGGCTCGAATGGGCTCGACTTGGCTCGGTCCGGCTCAATTGGGCTCGACTAGGCTTGATTGGGCTCGACTCGGCTCTATTGGGCTCGACTCGATTGGGCTTGACTCGGATCAGTCTGGCTCGACTCGGCTTGATTGGGCTCAACTCGGCTCCATTCGACTCGATTGGGCTCGACTCGGCTTGATCACCTCGATTGGTTCTATTCGGCTCGATCGGTATGATACGGCTCAATTGACACACGCTGATGGAAGGGTCAACGCCAAACTCACGTGCTGCTCGAAGGGACAATGTCAAACAATGTGTCTATTATTTGATGTAATTCACGTGCTGCTCGAAGGGCGCAAATACATATATCGAAGGGTCAAAGCAAAACTCACGTGCTGCTCGAAGGCACAAAGTCAAACAATGTGTCTATTATTTGATGTAATTCACGTGCTGCTCGAAGGGCGCAAATACATATATCGAAGGGTCAAAGCAAAACTCACGTGCTGCTCGAAGGGACAAAGTCAAACATTGTGTCTATTATTTGATTATCTCACGTGCTGCTAGAAGGGCGCAACTACATATATCGAAACAAGCCCCTGTCTTGTATTTTAATTATATCAGAAATCCTTGCCTTCAGTACAAATATCTAAAAATTCATTCACCTGAAGTATGGGTAACATTATAAATTCGTTTTTCGCACAGTAGAGTTAACTAAGCAAATACCCTCCAGGTTGACTGAATGATTTTATTAATGTTTGCCATGCATAATGTACTATATTTGGGTCCCATGACCCACCCCTGAACAGCTTTGCTTACATCTGAAAGAGAGTAATCCCAAATTAACTTTCCTCTACGAAAATGAGTTTAATTAAATACATACAACATAGCAGTTTCAACTCTACAGTCAACAGTACACAATAACTAAAATGGCATTCAGCTTACCAGCTATTCGCATTAAGCTAATAGATATTAGATTTCATTCGATTCAGTGAGTGTGTGAGGGATATTGGGAGAGCAATCAGCTTATGATGTAATACATTAGAAGCCCGCAGCTTATGTTTGCGAACATACCAGGGACCTTAGAATCGCGGTATCTAGCCGCTGTGAAAATTTCATCAAAATTGCAATAATGTTGGCATTAATGTAGCCAACACACTGTATACTAAACCGTCATTCAGCTTACATTAGCAGAGGGAGAAACTTGGATACTCAACTAGAATGCAATGGGAAGAGTTATTCAGCTGAGGCAATAATAGATTTCAAACTAAACCAACCAGTTTATATTTGCTTTGACAGGGCCTAAACAAACAGTATGGGTGTACTGAGTACAATAATCTTGGCAACCTCATCGATTTATACTAAGCCTTGTGTAGAAATCCATTACATAAGCCATTTTTCATCACGACACCAGCTGTTATTGGTGTTATTTTACCATTGCGCCTATGGCGTTTTTTCGTTTATGTCTATTTTTCGAGCCCACGGCTCATGGACGAAATAGCGGAACATACCAGGGACCTTAGAATCGCGGTATCTAGCCGCTGAGAAAATTTCATCAAAATCGTTAGAGTAGTTTTGGCTATAGATTAGCCAGCCAGCCAGCCAGCCAGCCACGAGCAATTCTTACAGTAATGAACCTCTCGGTTCCTAATAATCAGATTACACATATTTACTTTAGGAAACATAAATAGGTACAAGACCATACACAACTGTTACATAATAGGTACAAAATGTACGCAACTTGGTACATAGTAGGTGTAAAAGGTACACAACTTGGTACATAATAAGTACAAAAGGTACACAACTTGGTACAATGGGTACAAAAGTTACACAACTTGGTACATTGTAGGTACAAAACGGCGCCCGGGATACAATGGTGTACCCGGAAAGAAGATGCGCAGATAAACGGATAAATTCGGCGAAAATAAACATAATTTCAGCATTCTTTAAAGATACCGACAGACCACAGACTGCGGGAATACAGGAATAACGGGAATTTGCGTAAATTAGCGGGAATCTCGAACTGTCGAAAGCTTTCCCGAGATCACTTCCGTTTTTACTGTACCGGTACCCAATTGTGCCCACATCCAGATCGATCCGATAACCGATCACGTCGCCTAGTCCATATGGTTGTCCATAGTCGTCAAAATGCCGCCCGAAACACTTCTTACCGTTTCCTCCGAAGCCAAAACTATTTTTATCAGTCCCGATATCGAGTGTCGCGCTTCCGGTGCTCCAACCAACCCGGCATGGGCCCTCGCACCTCGTCCTTTACCGTCGCCTCGTAATAGCTGAATAGTAACGAAACGACCGGATCCGACTATTCCTTTAGTCGTCCGGGTACCGTGCCAACTCCTCTGGCCACGCGCATGACACAGCAACCGTCCGGGGAGATGGCCAACTGGTCACCTCTATCGCTCTATCGAATGAGTTCAACTGAAATTTCGTAGGCCTAGTTCTTCCCCCCGATTTCCCATCGAGTTTTCCATCTCGGAGTTTGTACCGTAGAGTTTCATGGACCAGCTGTAGTATCGGGATACAGAATGCCCCGGTCTTCCCGCTTCCGCCGCCATCAGCACAGTCTCCACCGCCCAGGATCAGAGCTGCAGAGGGACAGCCTCACCCTGCAAGTTGGTCGGTAGACTCCATTCCAGGACATCCAACGCGCGTCCGATTTCCTTCTGAACACCACAGTCAGCTACAGAGCTACGAATGATCCCATACTGTGTACTGCAGTACTGCCATACCTGCATACTGCAGTACTGCCATGCCATATACAATAGCCTAATGCAATAGGCCAATACAGCAATAGTCATACAACCAGACTGCGTTCAGTGTTAGGCAAAACAGAAGTAGGCCTAGCCTAAGCAGCTAGGCTTGTACAGTCTGCAGTCTGACAGTTGTAGCTACAATAATTGCCGAAATGCATCGGATCGGATCGGATCGGACGGCATCTGACTATAAATGCACCCTAGCAGGATTCTCGATTCAGGGATTGAGTACAGCCTGACAGTACCGGTACACATGGTACATGCAGAATTGCAAAATTTGTCAGAAAACCAGCTGATTTATCCTACAGTAATAATAATTTAACGCATTTTAAATTTGGATAAATAAATTTATTATAACTGCAATAACAGTTACACTGATGCTGCACGAAGGCCCCACGCAAATTCTACTTGGAAAATTTTCAAACTTTTGCCAAACAACATGTGTACCAAGTTTGGATAGATTTCATCAAGGATTGGCCGAGTTATTAACGTTTAAAATAAAATACTGAAAAAAAACGCGACAGAACGACAGAACGACAGAACGACAGAACGACAGAACGACAGGTTGATTAATGGTACCACTACGCTAAGGCTCACTCACTTCGTGGCTCGCCCCACAGGTTGATTAATGGTACCACTACGCTAAGGCTCACTCACTTCGTGGCTCGCCCCACATAGATGGAAGGATGTGTGTTAAGGCAGCCAGGTGCTGGGAATGATTATTGGTCAAGTCTCTGCTGGTGTGGAGCTACAGTAGCTGGGAGTTGTGGCTGTAGACTAACCAGAGAGGAATTGACTATTGACTCTACTATAAGTGTTGTATTGCTATCTCAGGTAAATGACAGATATAATAACATAAATACAATCCATGGCATGGCTGAAATACTGTAGTTCTTCTGAAATAGTTTATTCCACAATGTATATGTCTGGTTATTTTTTAATTGAATTTTTGCAAAGTAGTAAAATTAATGTTCTTAAAAATAATATTATTATTTTATATGTAACCTAGGAAATTAGCTACATTTTTTCGCTGCAGCTTTAAGAGTGTACATTGATTTAATATTATTTCAATACCCATATTACTACATCGGCATAAGATGCGTTGGCGTTGTATCACACATCTCCACATATCACACATCTCCACATAGATGTATCAACAGTTACTCGCACAGTTTCGAAACTTCGCATAGTTATAACTGTATACAGATCGTCAGTCTGCGTTTAGGAAAAATATTTTATGACAAAACAGGACAAGCGACGAGCTCAACGAGGCATATAAAGAAGACGAGAACTGCGTTGACTATATTATTATATAAACCACCTGGCTTCACATATTGATCGCATCCCTAGTTATTATTATTATAAAGATCGTCCTAGCCTGCGTTTAAGAAATATATTTAAATACAAAACAGGACGAACGCAAAGAGGCTTATAATGAAAACGAGTACTGCGTTTATTATATTCCTATAAACCACCTGGCTTTGCATATTTAAAGTGCGATTGGAAATAAGTTCGTGCTACCCTTCCGTGGGTGGTAGATGTCGCGGTTATGTATTGGTGGTTGGGAAGGGTGGGGGGGGGGGGGGGGGGGAGATTAAAAGGGGTGAACACGTACTGTCCCCCTTTCTTTGATTGATTGGTGGTGTGGGTAAATTTCTCAAAACCTGATTTTGTGATACAGTCGCTCAATTTTGATTTGTATCTAATAACTGGGCCTCGTGCTGCGCGAAGGCCCCACGAACGTGTTATAATATACTGTGTTTGTAACCTATTTGATTTATGCTTATATTTGGAGAATACTTATGAATAACCGATAATTCCCTTGGCTATCTTGATTATGGAGGTAAGCAAAGGGGAATATTAGTAACAATTGCTTGGCTCAAATTACAGTAGTGGTTTGTATGAATCCATGTTATTTCATAACCCCCAACATACGTGAGCTAAATTTCTCCTTGCCCATCCGTTGTAATTAGTATAAGTCATAACTCTGTGTGGTATTTAAAGCGCAGCACCTGAAAGGAACTGCTGGTATTTCCCTGAAAATAAACATAGTTTTAGAAAATTATATACTAAAGATCAATCGAATATTACAAGGTAGCCTACCACTCTCTCTGCCATAGAATTCAGTCTCCCACACCCGGTGGGTCATACGCCGCGCTAGACGGGTAGGTGTAAAACGCGGATCCGGATTCCAAAATTATCAATTAAGGGAAAGGAGCAGGTTACAGTGGCACGTTATTTTAACCAAAACAATAAACTAAAGTCAATAGAACAGGTTATAGTTTTATTTTTGGGAGTTATAAAAATGTAAAAAAATCGACTTCCGTAGGGACAATGTTAAATGTAGAATCCGGATCCGGATCCGCGTTTTACTCTGACCTGCGCTAGACTGGCTTCGGCTGTGTTCATATTTTATACGGGCTGTCAGACATTATAAGACACATAAATTAGCAGGTTAAACTGTTAAAGGTCTAAAAGCTCTAACATGGAGGTGGGGTCCATTTCATTTGAAAATGACACTATATTTCGGATTTTAAAACCCGATGAAATTTACTTTTAAAATATATTATTATCGCTTTTTAGGATCTACCAAACGCTATGAATGCAGCGGAGGTCGCCGATAAGTTGGGTTTGCATTCCATTCGCAACCGCAGTTGGTATATCCAGGCGACCTGCGCAACATCCGGTGATGGTCTGTACGAAGGCATAGACTGGCTCAGCAACGAGCTGAAGAAAAATAAAGTATAGATATATTAGGTTTAAACAATACCGTAGGCCTAGGTTAGAAATAAACTAATTATGTAATGGCATTATTATGTCTACCGTATTATGATCTCAGTTTATTTCACCTTAATATTTGTTCTAGAATTCTAATTATAATGGACTTAGCTACTATTGAGTTTATAAGCTCAGTTCACAGCGACCTTTAATGATTTTATAAGTGGAGGGGCGCAGTTACTGGGCCAATTTAAAGCTAGACCAGTGATATATAAAAAAACCAAGTCGTCTTAAACAGAGATTATCGCCTGTCCCAAAAGGTGATATACGGTTATAAAACCTGAAGCAAATAAATCGTATAACTACTGAGGCCGCAGGCCGAAGTAGTTATACATGATTAGATGATCATAGGTTTTATAACCGCCTATGGGTTATTGGGAAAACATACATGTGTCGAGACTTAGATAGTTGTTGTACCTCTCCTCTAGCTTCGTACTGCTTATCAGTTGATCCAACTTTTAATTTTGGAGCCTACGAAGTAACACCATTTTCTTACCGCCACCTATTGCTTATAAGTAAACGCTCGGGCGTTGCACCTGTATTTCTTGGCCCTACAGCCATTCATTATAGCAAGACCTATAAAACATATTCAAGTATCATGGCGTCCATAACCGACCATTGTCCTTACTAAAGAAACAGAGCAAGGGTTTTATCACTGACGGGGAATCAGCTCTATATGAAGCTCTGCAAAGTCACTTTCCAACTGCCACACGACTTCGATTTACCCGTCACTTCAGGGGTGATTGTAAAACTCAACTTAAAGATATTGGTATTTCTGGCTAGAAGGATATCTCTTTATTTTTGAACCCAATTTTCGATGAGAAAACTGGGCTTATTGATTCCAATGATCTAATGGAGTTTGATAGTAGATTAGAACTTTTGAAATCAGAATATGAACAATTGGAAACATCTTGTTTGAAAAAACAAGTCACATTCCTCTAAATTTTTCCAATATATTGAAAAAAATAGATTCATGACAGTGGAGTGCTTTTCCTTGGAAAGTCGCAGAAGGGCGGGTTTGATGATTGATGACTCTCTTGGAATTCCAATGCGACCGTTTACAAACCAGTCAGAGTTTAAACAATAAGCTAACACGTGAGAAGGAAGCTCTTATTAGTAAAGAGAAACATAAACAAAAACTCACCAAACTTGCATTTGTAAGAGAAGTCTGGCAAGGAGTTGAGAAACGCCAATTTAGTGAATTAGAATTGGCTATATGTGGGCTCAGTGAAGAATATCAACTTGCCCAGCCAGCATCTCATCTTGCTGTTTCACTAGATGTTTGGTTTTCTTGGAGTTCTAGTGACCGACAATCATATGTAGAGAAGTTTAATGACCTCTCAATTGAACAAATGTATGCTGGAAAAGATATATCAATCATACTAGTGCAAGAAGTTAACAACCAAAATAGAGACTTTTCAATTAATTTAGCTCCTGAATTATACGGCAATCAGAGCTGTTCCAATGAAATGGTTGATATAATTGTTTGGGAGTCGGAGATTTTACTAAACCTTAAAAGTGCGTTCTCGATGAAGCCGTCTATGAGAGCATCAGATAAGAAAGTATATTTGGTTGCCGCCAAAACATCCAAAAACAGTATGTATGAATGCACAATTTTATTTTAAAGGACTATGTTAAATCTAGTTGTCAATCATTCAAGTATAATGCAATGTGTATACATAGCTTCTGTGTTGCCGAATTAGAGGAAATGTTACGACAGCATGTCGATCTTTTAATTCATGATCAAAATAAAAAAAGAAAGCGTGATGATCTTGTTCTCAACATCCCAGAAGCAGCGGGAAAAAAAGGTTCCCATCATAAAAATCCATATCGACCCAGACTTCATCAACGGAGCAACAAAATGCCTCCGGAGAATCTTTACCACCGCGGCCTTTCACTGCTATACATCACAATGATTTGCCATTGAATGTATGCTTTCTGATGGATGAACCAACCGCAACCTTCTGCCATCATTGTAAGATTGCCTTTCCTCGCCAGGCTATTATAAAGCCTTATGATATAGTGTTTTCCCATACTGCCATATGGAGAAGTGGGAATATCCTGATCCACACCACCGCGATTCAAAAATTCCATCCACTAGGTATGCCAAGAAATTTTACTGTATTAAGCGCTTTTGTATTACATATTACTCGATTTCCGTATATTTCAGAAATTCGGTCACTAATTACAATTCAAGACGAAATACGTGAGAGACTTGTTGAGTCCCATTTCACACTTATTGGCTCCCTGGGGTTTAATTTTAAGCTTATAGTCAATCCATTATTGAGTTATAAAATACTCACGAGATAATACCAAATTTGTATTTTGTTTTATCCTAGATTTTTAAGCTTAGATATAGTCAATCCGTTGTGTATAGTCTAAAAACGGCTTGGGATAATGACCCAAATGTGAATTATTTAGTTATGAAATACTCATGAGATAATACCGAATTTGTATTTTGTTTTAATAAATAGTTTTGCTGTGTTGTGTTGTTTTAATAAATAGTGTTTTAATTGTAGTTAAATAACAATTTTTATCAACTCAACTGGGAAATGGTAATATGTCTTGGCGGTCTTACCTTTGTACTTTTTACCATTACTTTTGCTTTTGTACCAGGGGGGTCTTACTTTTGTACCAGGGGGGGTCTTACTTTTGTACCAGGGGGGTCTTACTTTTGTACCAGGGGGGTCTTTGTGTACCAGGGGGGTCTTACTTTTGTACCAGGGGGGTCTTACTTTTGTACCAGGGGGTCTTACTTTTGTACCAGGGGGGGCCTTACTTTTGTACCAGGGGGGGTCTTACTTTTGTACCAGGGGGTCTTACTTTTGTACCAGGGGGGTCTTTGTGTACCAGGGGGGGGTCTTACTTTTGTACCAGGGGGTCTTACTTTTGTACCAGGGGGGTCTTACTTTTGTACCAGGGGGGTCTTACTTTTGTACCAGAGGGGTCTTACTTTTGTACCAGGGGGGTCTTACTTTTGTACCAGTGGGGGTCTTACTTTTGTACCGGGGGGGGGGGGGTCTTACTTTTGTACCACGGGGGGTCTTACTTTTGTACCAGGGGAGTCTTACTTTTGTACCAGGGGGGGTCGTACTTTTGTAGGGTCTTAGGTCTTAGGGTCTTAGGTCTTTGTTTTGTACACACCCCATCCATCGCATCGATCGCATCGCATTCTGGGGTAAATCTTTTCGCCCTACGCGTAGGCCTTCGCGTAGCTACGCGTAGCTACGCGTAGTTTGTAACTTCCATTCCTGTCATTTACCGGTAGGGCCAGACTAACTGCCTTTTTAACAACTACGCGTAGGTGTTTTAAAACTACGCGTAGTTATTTTGGAACTACGCGTAGGTATTTTGAAACTACGCGTAGGTGCTACGCGTAGCTACGCGTAGGTGCTACGCGTAGCAGTCCTGATAACAATGATTTTTCATTTCAGGTCCGGTAAGGTTGAGTTGTTAGGCAAGTATCGGTATATGTCAGGTATCTGATTATCAGATAAAGGAATAACAGAATCGGAAACTCATATCTCTACATACAGCACTGGTAATAAATAATATTCGGCTCTTTCACATACAAACACAGGATGAATAAAAAGTAGACTTAAAATTCACGTCTCATGATTCAAGTATCTTTGTTTCCATTGGATTATTGAAATATTCTACAGTAGTAAGCTACCAATCTACTGTACCAGTGAAGCTGATAAATACTGCATAAAATTCAATTGTTTGGTCAAATAACAAGTGCAACCAATCATGGTAGACAATTTAGCCTCCCCCACCCCCTTCCCTTGTTAAGGGGTTAACATATTAAATATATCCTTGCCCTATCGTGAACACAGGCAATAAAAAGCATAGAGAATCGATAAGAACCATCGGCCTATTTCCTTTGTAAACTATTTTTGAACTCTAAACATTATTACCGGTAACACATTTTAGCACCCGCAACGCATGAAGTGAAGAATATGTAGTCTTAGCGTATTCCTCTATATAGAGTATACAGGTATAGGATGCATTACTGTTTAAAGCATTTGATGGTTGTGGGTTGTTTATTGAACATACCGTATGGTCTTATTTTAGTACTGAACCGCTTGGAATACGTAGGCCTACTAATGATAAACGACATATAGGCATAGTTATGGGTAGGACCTACGCGTAGTTATACGTAGCACCTACGCGTAGGTCGCGTAGGACCTACGCGTAGCTACGCGTAGCACCTACGCGTAGTTAATGTTAAAACTCTGAAACTGGTGATATATGACCCAATGTTGCGAACTACGCGTAGCTACGCGTAGGTCGAAAAGATTTACCCCGCATTATGCTCTACATCAACATCTAATCTTACTGTCTTGTGTCTCTACAGACAGCAGTTGAGCTTGAGCGTACCGGTACCCTATGCCCTACTGCCCTACAGCCCTACGGCAGTACGGCTACCTATCAACTATCAAGTTTGTACAGCTGTAAGTACTGAAGTACCACTGTCAGACTTCTGGACTTCGTACTGTCAGACTGTCGTATCGTCAGATCGTGCTGTCGTAGGGTACCGGTCTGCCGGTAGGTCTGTAGGTACGGTACGTAGGGTACGTACCCGTGGCCGTAACCAGTCTGCCAGGCCAAGTCTAAAACTAAAAGCCTGACTTTTTATAAGTCAGTACCGGTACTGCAGTAAGTGCAACAGACAGACAGAGAAAAACAAACCCGTCACGATGTCGCTGCTTTCTCGAGGATTTAGGAGTCGCCGTTTTCGCGTTGGATCTTCCCTCCTCCGTCCGGCATTCCGTGCTGTCGGCACGGCGGTAAGCGAACCCCGCGCCTCCTACAACGTGCCGGAGACGCGCGTAACCCGTCTACCCAATGGGATGCAAGTTGCAACGGAAGACAACGGCATGCCGACGTGCACCGTGGGTCTCTGGATAAACGCGGGATCCCGGTACGAAAGCGAACGGAACAACGGGGTCGCACACTTCCTGGAACACATGATCTTTAAAGGAACTAACAGGCGCTCCCAAACCGATCTCGAGTTAGAAGTCGAGAACATGGGAGCTCATTTAAACGCATATACATCACGCGAACAAACAGTTTACTACGCGAAATCATTATCGAAGGATTTACCGCAGATGGTTGACATCCTCGGGGATATTTTGCAGAATTCTAAATTAAACGAAGCGGAGATTGAGAGAGAACGGGGTGTTATTCTACGCGAGGTTCAAGAGATTGAAACGATGACTCACGAAGTTCTGTTAGACAACCTGCACTCTGTGGCGTACGCAGGGACGCCGCTGGGGAGGACCATTCTCGGTCCCGTGCAGAACATAAAGACGATCACCCGGGAGGATCTCCTCGCCTACATCGGGTCCCATTACTCGGCGGAGCGCATCGTAGTGGCGGCGGCTGGCGGCGTCGATCACGACGCTTTGTGCTCCTTGGTGGAGAAACATTTCGGCGGGTTGAAGAATATGGCGGATGAGTTTATGTTACCGGAGCCGTGTAGATTCACTTCAGGGGAGGTGAGTCGCATAGGCCTACAACAGTAATTGATTAAATGTTATTTGTTATTTTAGTTATAAAATAATAAGTGTCGTTTAAATATTCTGATGTTTAGTATTTTTTTTGTTTACTACTATTTTTAATTTTTAAGACAAGATTTAAGACTTGTATTAGATAAGCACACGTAAGCCACGGATCATATTTTCAGCATAGCCCTAAACAAGTAGACACTTGATTGGCTCCAGCTTTTGGTGCTGCTTCCCACTAGTTAGCAGATAAGGTACGACTCTTGATCTTGAAGAAATCTAATTGTAGTGTAGCTCTATCTGTATTTTCAGAAAAGGTCAAATTTAAAATATTGCCTTTCAATGTTTTTGCGCTACGATACTTTCACGCCGTTATCCACACCGTTATCCACACCGATGAGTATTCGCCTTTCCCGGCACGGATTCGGTAATCTTTCGACGACTTTATTTACATACTGTAATTTTGTCCTCCTACTTTCTGGTTACCCAAAAAAATACATAAAAAGGAGATATTCAGGGTTCCATATCAGCAAAGGTTTAATATATATTTAATACCGCGCCCGTACAGTAGGTGATAATTGGGTTATATATATTAGTGTCTCGTTTTATTAATTTTGGTTTCAGCACAAACAACGCGACGACTCTATGATGAACGCGTGGCTCGCCATCGCGATCGAGACACCGGGATGGGCTGACGCTGATACCATACCGTTAATGATAGCCGCTACATTAATAGGGAGTTGGGACCGGTCTATAGGTGGGTGAGACGCACTAATTATAGCCTGCGTTAGTACCAGGTAACGGTTAGTACCTCTAGATGGCGTTCAAGAGATCCCCCCCCCCCCTCATACAGGTTAATATATTTGTTTTGTCCGCCAGGTGGCGTCCGAGACAGCCCCTCCAGACTGGCCTCCCATCTCGCCCAACTGCGGCTACGGGCCCACTCCTTCAATACATTCTGCACGCTGTACCACGACACGGGACTGTGGGGGATCCAGTTGTGTCTGGATCACTACGAACACGATCCGGATCATTGGGAGGCCACCTGGTACGTCCAGGATGAGATCGTCAGACTGACATACGGTGAGTGGGGCGGACTAGGTTAGGGATAGGAGGGGTTCTTCCTCCATACCAATATGTAACTAATTACAGTTACTACAACAACAACTGTAGGCATATGGTAAATTGTGTCTGCAAGACGCAACGGAACTCAATATCCAATATTGGTTTATTTTGTTAAGCGGCTCTCTAGTTAGGCTACTTTTTTGCACTTGCTGTTCAATTTATTTTTTGTAACACTATTTCGTTCTATCTTTTAATATTAAGAGTAAAGAACAAACTAAACTAGTACCAATTTAAGAACACAATTAGGTACCGGTCTGTACATTACTGTACAAGGGAATAAAATGCCTCGAGAATAGTGAAAAAGTTCTACTTGTTTCCCAAGTAATTAATAATGATTTTATTTTTCTACGAAAAAATAAATAAAAAGAAATGGATAACTATTTATTTATTTTTAAAAAAGAACGTCATATTCTACTATTCCTCGAAAATGCGGATTAAAAAGAGGACAAAAAATGATTTATTCTTGTAGATGTTGTTTTCTTCTAAAGATTCACTTTTGCTCCCCAAATAAAAACTACTTTTTTTTCCAAAATCAACCCACATATTTAGAATATTATACTAATATTATTATTATGAATTATATTAAATACAATAATTATTGTAAGTTGATGGTACATTGAGCACCAGTAGCTGCCACTTAATCATTCTTTAAAATATTCCCTTTGGAATTAGAAGTAACAAAGTTATTGCTAATTTAATGTTAATTTATTGTTTAATTAAATAATACTATACTAGCTACATAGGCACTGACTAGTATAGTATCTATACCCAAATTTAAAAAAAAAGACTAATTATATGAAATTGATTATCGGTTTTTTTTCATGACGATTTTTGTTCTAGAACAAATATTTGGCCATCTGACAAAAGATGGTATCTAGTAATTTTGATTGGCACTTATACGACATGGGTTCCTACATTTTCAAATTACGTGTAAGCTATAAATTTTGATAAATATTTTGTTCCAGAACACATTTTTTTTTGTTTTAGAATACATTTTTTATTTTTTTTATACTAGCTAGTTTTTTCTACTTTTCTTATAAATGTTTTCGAATACGTTTATTTTATTTATGTAACCATAGCAGCAAATTCTAGAAATATAATTCTAGAATAAAATTACTAATACAAAGCCAAACAACATGTCAACAATCTTTTAATCTAAAAAGAAATAAAGAAGAAAAAATCCAAATATGGGCATATAGTGCCCTAGCTACACTTTGTTAGTGGAGGTGATATTCGAGAACGTTAATCAAATAATATTACTAATGTATTAATAATTAATGTATTAATAACTAATAACTAATGTATTAATAATTAATTACATTATTAGATAAATAACTTACAATTAGAAACATAAGTCACATCTATAAAGGCATTCAACGGTAACACAACTGCTCAAAATGGCAATAGGAATAAAGAAAAAAAGGCATCAAAGGATAAATCACACACCAAAGTTAACATTATAATAATATACACCAAAACCTACTGTATGTATCAAAAATGTTAAGTTGAGAGTGAATAACCGGTATATAGTGAGTTCACTTCAAAAGTCCCGACTTCGTTCTCAGATCTCAGTATAAAGCAGAGGGCAGCTTTCTGTATTGATGTAAATAGTCACAAAGGTACAACTGGTATGATCAGTCTTATGGGGCGAGCCACGAAGTCTAGGTGACCATTTACGTAACGGTATAATAATTAGTGGTCGTATAATTTAATTATTAATGTTTGTGACAACGAAGAAGTGTGAATATTTATTTGAATATTTATGACATTTTTAAAAAACTTAGTGTTCTATTGCCAAAAAACTGACGCATTTGGCATTAATAAAAAACAAGTAAATCGGTTGAATTTCATTCGGTTTACAATAATTATTCAACAATCAAAAAAAAAAAAAATTTAATGAAAAAGCAATAAGATTAAATTAGTAGACTATTGAATTATTGAATAATTTAATAACGGAGGTTAAATTACAAATAATAATTTTCATTAATATTATGCTGTAATATAACTATTTCTTTTACAAAAAGTTAGTACTAATATTTTTGTTCGACTTTTTTTATCCGCATTTTCTAGGAATAGTAGATTGAGCACAATTTGTCCGACGAGGCGTATCTGAGGAATAAATTCACATTCTACTATTTCGAGGAAATACTGATTAAAAAAGAGGACAAAAATTGACGTATTTTTGTAGAAGATGTTGTTTTCTTTTTCAAATTCACTTTTCTCCGCAAAAATTCTGACAAGAACAACTTTTTGCCCAAAATCAACCCACATTTAGAATAAATACTAAAACTAATATTAATTATGAATATATTAAATACAAATATTGGAAGTTGAAGGTACATTGAGCACCTCAGCAACTTCCATTTAATCTTTCTTTAAAATATTCCCTGTTGAATTCGAAGTAACAAAGTTATCGTAAATTTGATGTGAATTCTGCTTAATTTTGTAATTAAATAATACTATATAGCTACTATTAATTAGCTACACTGAGTTATTGAAGGTGATATTCCAGAACATTAATCAAATAATATTACCAAAAATTTGATTAAACTCATTAAACTTGTTCAAAAGATCCTACAACTAAACATTTTAATGCTAAATTTATTGATAATTACCAACGTAATTATTAATTACTGTTATAGAATAAATGATGAGAAATCAATGTCTGGATTGGCATTGGATTAATATTTTACTATCTGCATTTTTGGAAGATTGATTGGATAATTACTTTTTTGTCCGCATATCGGTCAATGCGAACCATATTGACCAAGTCACGTACGGGACAAAAAATATACAAAAATGTAAATCATTACAGAATGAACGGTCGGATGGATTTGATAATTTGATCGCCAGATACACAATAATCGGTCCCCTCCTGTTGTGATACACTGCAACCACAGTTTGTTATAGAAAAAGCTACAACGAATTTTAAAAAAATCGTCACTTACGGGACATTTTTCATATTTTGTTATTGTGATTACGGGCTCATTTTGGCCATTAAAATTACAATTCAGGTGCCAAACGATTAATATCCCTCCTGAGTATAATTCCTGTGAACAAATAAACGTAGCTTCGTAGTAATTTGATTAGAAATATCAGAAATTCAAAAAAAATTTAACGTGGTCCGTTTTTTTGTCACATAACGTGACACTCAGTAAATGATTAATTTAATATAAATTGTCAAATATGGGCCACTAACCCGATGTGTTAACACTTCCACTCATATTCTTCCATGTGTTTCAATTAGATTGCCAATTTTTGATGGTTTAGCAGGTCATATGAATAAATTCCGTGAGCGTTTCCAAAATGGTCCAAAAAAGTGTCCCAGACTTAATGGAGGTTTTCTATCAGAAAACGCGAACTCATAAAGATTTAGATCAACACATCCATTTCTCAGATAGTTTTGCCATGTATGGGTTGTATCAGTGAGATTGCTACGTGAACATTTATTTGGCCAGGTTAAAAAAACTGCCATGTCCCATAACGTGACAGGATGTCCCATACTTGACATTCTGTTGGGAAGTTAATCATGGTGAAAACAATAATTACTTACATTTAATTAATGATTGTGGGCTTACCAGTCACAGATAGACTGTAACCTGCTCCTCCCCCTTAATTGACAACAGACCAAATTAATTTATTACCAAATTAACTATTTGTGGAAAGGGTTTTGAGATTGGGACTCCAGTAGTTGAGAGTGGGATGGAAGTTGGGAATGGAACAGGAGTTGGCAGTGGGAAGGACGATAAACTGGACTTAACATTTTCAAATTAATTTATTGATATAAAATATCGGTTTACAGTTGACCATATGCAACAGTTTTTTGAATCACATTGTTATTAACGGGAAAAAAAAACAATTAGCCCCACTTTTCACGGCAAAGTTTACCAGAAAATGAAACTTTGTGTTGTCACTCTATGAATTTATTTTCAGTGACAGAATTTTTAAATTTTTTCTCACCAGAAAACTTTCCACTTCGATCTGATATCTCTTGCCGGATATATCAATACCACCAGTAAACGACTGTTACTTCAAATTTTCAAGAATATGGACATAAAATACGAAAAAAACTATATCCCATACGTGACAAAAAAATGTTTGCAATCCGGAACGTTTCTCTCAATAACGGCCAATAAATTTTTGGGGCATTTTCTGGTTTCATATGCAGAAATTATCGCTCTTTCTAACCATCACTATGGCTAATTCTCAAAGTTAATTTCAAAATTCGACAAATTTCAAAAATCACGTACGGGTCCGTATACATATTGGTACGTACATATTGGTCAATCTCAATATGGTTGGCATTGACCCATATGCGGACGAAAAACTGTTTTTAGTCCGCATTTTTGCGGATAAAAAGGTGAATTTTTAAAAGTAAATAAGGAAAGTAAATAAATCCCAAACTACACAAATCAGAGTCATTTTAATTTTCCAATTCTATTATTATTCCTACCTACAGGTATTACCGCCAGCGAGGTAGAACGTGCCAAGAATCTATTCAAACGCAACATGTTGCAATCGTTGGATGGTACAACGGCAACGTGCGAGGATATTGGACGACAGATGTTGTGCTACGGTCGCCGTATCCCATTGGACGAGATGGACGCCCGTATCTCTATGATAAACGTGGACACAGTCAGGGACACCTGTATGAAATACATTTACGACGCTCCAGTTACCTTGGCTTCTATTGGTCGAATCGAGGGGGTCCCAGACTATACGGTGTTTAAAGCCAGAATGAATAAGCTATTTATCTAGACTCACAACTCATTATTGAAGTGTTTTAGTTAGAACAATGGGTTAAGTATGAATAAAAACTAGCAATTGATTTTGCTTGGTATTATTAACATTAACACAATTATTGTTATTTTTGTTTACGCAGGCAAATAGTCGGATTTTACTATAGAAATGGCAAATACCGTTTGATTTTACTTTGCATACCTATCAATTGCTAGTTTATATGATTACAGGCCACTTTCTAGAATGGTTTCTCTGTCGTTTTATAGATTTAGATATTTAATGGTTTTATTAACAGATTGGAGCAACTTCACCTCGAATGAATAACATTAAAATTACAATTTTGGCAAAATATTGAGATATAATTTAATATTAGAACGTTTCACAATATAATATTATACCGTAAGTACCTAGCCTGCCACAATATTATGCGATATAAGCTCGGGTTCCCTAAAGTTCCTTATAATATTTGTTGAGTTACGTTGATGCTAATTTCCTATGCCTCTAGTCCCGACAGGAAACCAGCCACAGTGGCGGGCAGTCTTATCCATACAGTTGTGGGCGTACTTCATACAGGTACAGGATAGGTTGGTGTGGTTCCAGAACACATGGCGTCTGTCGTGGCTGGCCGGCGCCTAAAACAGATGGATTCATTGAAAGAATACGGCAGTCGAGTTGTAATAAATAAATAATTTAATTAATTAAAATACATTTCGAATGGTGAGGCAGTGGAGTTCATGGCAGTTGAGATTTATGATAGTCAGAGTTCTAAGGCAGTCGAGTCGACGTGTACACCTACCCCAGCCTAACAAATGTTAACATATTGTTACACATGATTAATTCGGCATCAACTTTAAAATCCAATGTTTTAATCCAACAAAAATTATTTGTAATATTAGGAAAATGGGGGGGGGGGGGGGGGGTCGATATTAGTATGGTATATTTCATTTTCATAACTTTGAGTGATATCTTGAAGCAGTGCTTTTTGTTAATATTTTAACGGTTGGACTTTCCCATTTTTCACTTTGAATAGTCTTAAATAAGAACACTTGTAAAGCCAGGACCTGTTTAGGTTTACATCTTATGTATATCATTTTGAACTACAGTAGTTAAACTGGGAAAACTTGGAAATTAACCTTGAAAACCTAGAAATAGCCGGGAAAAAGTAATTTCGAAATCGTTAGACACCCTGTATAGGATAGGCCCTACACCAAAATAGGGAGAAAAAGGAGTAACCCAGGATTGGATTGATTTTACTTTTTTCCCTTCGACAAAATAAAATACAATATTTTTTGTGGAATTTCTAAAATTTTATTGCATGTATTGAAAGAGCCTATCTGCAAAAGTTATTATTGCAACTTTAGTGTCTGCGCGGCGTTCTCCAAAACGGAACTAAATATCCTATATTGGTATGTAGTTAAGCGGTTCTATTTAGTTCAGCATCAGGAGTTGAAGAGTACATTAATTTGAATCGCAGTAACTATGGAAGCAATATAATAAAAAGCAACAAAAAAGTACCAATTTAAGAATAATATTACGTATTGCATGGGGAAAAAGTAGAAAATTTTTTCCCATGTAATAAATAATTATTACGAGCTGAAATTTACATGCTCATGTTTTTACTAGGACATAAAATATTTCTGACTAACGGTCCACGCAGCCCTCCATGGAGACAGCGGTCGCGTTCGTAATGGTTCCGGTTTCGGCCGGTTCAGTTGACTCGGCAATATCTTGCCGGTCTCTACCGGTTTGTCTATAACTGGCCTCGCTCGCGGATAGACCCCCATTATATCGAGCCCTCTCTTCTCCGTCCTATCGATGTGTCTGTCTCCGAAAGTTCGTCGTACCGGGGCCCGTGATCCCGGGCCTCCAGTTCGCGCTTTTCTGTCGCCCTCCTTCTTCCAACCTGGACGGTAAATCAACGGGTTGTCCATCGCTGGGTAGGTTTTAGGCGCCACTGGGTTGAACGTCCGACCGTGGCAATTAGCTGTTCTCATCTCTGGTAATTTAACGTTCCAAAATAACAAAAAATAAAATAATTGCCTATAATAATTGTTAAATTCTCGTTTATTTATTAAATAAGGTAACTAGGTTACTCTTAGCCACATCACCATATGAAAATACTAATAATAATTGATTGTTGTAGCGTATTATTGTGTGTAATATATACCACAATATATACCACAATATATTTCTAATCGACTTAATTTACATTTATAATATTATGCATGAACCATCACTAACTCATCTCAGTATCGCCAATACTGTAATGTGTGCAATAAACATTATTTTGGAGATAATGTAAAAATTATTATTATTATTTAAAAGCTAAAATTATAAATGAAAGCTAATGGTCACAATGATTATACCATGTCCCAGAATATAGTGTCGTAATTCAGTGACCCCCCCCCCCCCCCCCCATAATTTTTCTACAAATCTTAATGAGATTGCATGCAATTTGAAACAGAGATAGTTTCACCTCCCGACCACTGACTGGGTGAGCCAGAATTTTTATTTTTGCTTTCAATCTTTAGCTACAAGCGTTTAAAAAAAGTGTCTCCAGCGATATTACACCAATTACACCGCAGTTATTATTCTACCTTATAGCTGTTTGATGGTACCAATTGAAAGCTGGTCACGCAAGGATTCCAAATATGTAACACAATTTGAATTTCGTTGAAAAATAGCTGAGATATGGGCGTTCAAATCTTGCATTGTTTTGCACCGGCGCGAGGTTATTTTATTATAATTAATAAATAAACCATATTCTGGAACACTTTTTAAATGTATGAATTACATACGTAATAGTATGATTAAAGATGTAATGCATTGTTGCCCAGCTACGTATTTGGATAAACAAAATATTCCAGATTAAATGATTATTGTGTTGTTGAAAGTCAACAACACACAGTTCCGGCTCTCCATCGCCACCCGCCTGGGATGCATGGTTACAGAACCCCATAACTGTGTAATATGTGGTAGTCAGGTCGAGTCAGACGGTGTGCATGGTTTATCCTGAAAGCGTAGCGCAGGCCGACATCCGAGACATACCATGGTCAACGACATAATTAAAAGATCTCTGGCCAGCAGTGGAGTCCCCTCCCTCTTGGAACCACCCGGGCTCTTTAGAGATGGGAGCAGTAAACGGGTGGATGGTGTTACCCTTGTCCCGAAGAGTCATGGTCGCCTGCTCGCCTGGGATGCCACCATATGGGAACCGCTTGCACCCAGTCACCGCGCTACAAGCCTGTACGCTGGTGGACGAGTGGCGGCTGAGGCAGAGGCAGCGAAATCGAAAAAATACGAGGAGCTTGTGAAAAGGGGCTATATATTTCACCCGGTGGCATTTGAAACGTGTGGACAGCCCGGCCCCGAAACCACCAGCTTCCTCAAGGAAATAGGCCAGAGGATCCACGCCAATACCATGGAGCCCAGGTCACACCGATTCCTCCTACAACGGATCCTAATCGCGATATTAATCGGGAATGCCGCCTCCATACTGGGGGGGGGGACCATAGACTCTCCCTCTGCAGGCCTCTACGACATCATCGAGACAGACTACGACACGCAAAGATTTTAATGTTTAATGGATTTAATGTTTAATGGGTTTTAATGTTTAATGTATTTATCGCAAGGAGTGAAAAATTGTTAACGAGACGATAACCAAAACAAACAAATTAATGAGTGATAACCGAGATATTGGAGATGCTTTTACATATCTATTTACTACACTATCGCGTATTAAATTATTTATGATCATATTTCATACAATAATTATCTGTTTATTATTTGTTTATTTGTTATAAATGTTATACACCATGACCCGTAATATAGTGTCATTTTCTGATGACACGGACCCCCCCCCCCCCCAAATTTTTCTACAAACCTTTATCATATTGTTTGAAATTTGAAACACAACTAGTTCCACTCACCGTGGTTGTTACCATGAAGCCGGAATTTTCGATTTCGCCTTTAAATTTTATTTATAAGCGTTTTAAAAAAGTGTCTTTTGCGAAATCGCACCCTCTGTATCATTGCCATTCTTCACTTTAGTCGTAATTTTTTCACATCAATAGAAAGCTTGCGTTGCAAGGATTCCAAATATGTAGCAATGTCTGAATTTCGTTGAGAAACAGCTGAGAAATAGGCATTCAAAGATTGCAAGAATTATTGTTCACTGCAGGCCATTTATTCTATTTAATAAATACACAATATTCTGGAACAATTTGTTTATGTATGATTAGCTACGCAATATAGATATTGTATAGGCATACCGCTGTTGCCTACCAACTCATAAAATAAATAACACGTTCTAGAATTTTGTGTATTTATTAAATAGAATAAATGGCTTGCAGCGAACAATAATTCTTCCAATCTTTGAACGCCTATTTCTCAGCTGTTTCTCAATGAAATTCAGATATTGCTACATATTTGGAATCCTTGCTACGCAAGCTTTCTATTGATGTGAAAAAATTACGACTAAAGTGAAGAATGGCAATGATACAGAGGGTGCGATTTCGCAAAAGACACTTTTTTAAAACGCTTATAAATAAAATTTAAAGGCGAAATCGAAAATTCCGGCTTCATGGTAACAACCACGGTGAGTTGAACTAGTTGTGTTTCAAATTTCAAACAATATGATAAAGATTTGTAGAAAAATTTGGGGGGGGGGGGGGGGGGTCCGTGTCATCAGAAAATGATACTATATTACGGGTCGTTGTGGAATCCTTGCACGGCCAGCTTTCCACTGGTACCTACAAATCGCGACAAAGTCTCGACAAGAATAACTGCGGTGTAACTGGTGCAATATCGACCGGAGACACCTTTTTCAAACGCTTGTAGCTAAAGATTGAAAGCAAAAATAAAAATTCTGGCTCACCCAGTCAGTGGTCGGGCGGTGAAACTATCTCTGTTTCAAATTCCATGCAATCTCATTAAGATTTGTAAAAAAATGGGGGGTTGGGGGGGGGGGGGGGGCGACACTATTTTCTGGGGCATGGTGTAATGATATCGACATATTATTATTGTATTGTTAACAGTTGACGTAATGACAATATACTCATTAAATTAACGATTTATTAATCTATCAATAATATACTATACAAATTACAAACACGTTTCAGTACATTAATTGGCTGCGGCGCAATAAACAGTTTGTTATGGCTTTCTGAATGGCATGTTAACAAGTTTATAAATAGTATCGCAGAATGCAGGGTAGCTAACATCAAACCTCCCCCCTTTTATAACCCCAAACGTCTTGAAGATAAGTGAATATTCCCATTCGGTGAGCAGCGGGTTGAGTTCGAGTTGTGTGAGAACTCTTCGAAATTGAGATCTCGAAACTGTAGACGCCCTCGGGTTCATGTCGTAGTCCTCAAACAACGGAAACAGTTGCATCTGGGTACAGCGAACCTGCAGGGAAAATGTATGAATTATTATTATAAAATTAAAAAAGAGTTTTACTGATCACGAATTTGACTTGGTGTGATTATTTACCAATAACTTCGGAAACTGGTAAGCTTAAAAAATCAGAGGATGAAGCTAATC
>JAUCBJ010007922.1:0-52046 GCA_032718475.1 Nemertoderma westbladi
CCCAGTTGTCTGTCATAATTTTTTTTTTTATGATTCACATTTAATTTTACAAAAAGGGTTTGCCGGTAGTAAATATAAAAATTGGAACATTAAAACCATTGCAAAAAATACTGAAAGATATATCTCACTCCGCATCGATATTCCAACGTCAGAAGCACTTAACGTGCTTGGTTATGCTATTCCAGAAAAGGACGTAAGAGGGCTCCCAACCAGCAAATCAATAACTATACAGTTTATTGATTCATTCGCATTTATGGGATTTTCCCTTTCTGCTTTGGCTGGGTTTTTGACAAAAGATGTGTCAGATTTAACAACCGTTATTCCGCACACCGTGAAGCAAATGAGAAAATTATATCCAAATGTTACCGACAAAATTTTACGTCGTAAGTCAGTTTTTCCTTACGAATATGTCGATTCCTTAAGTAAATTGGAGGATACTAAATTACCACATCCAAAAGAGTTTTACAGCGAATTAACATTATCATCTATTAGCCCCGAAGAATATACATTTGCACATCTTTCGTGGGGGCAATTTCAATGTAAGACACTTTTTGATTATTTGGAAGCTTACTTACATCTTGACGTTTTGCTGCTAGCCGATATTTTTGAAAATTTTCGTGCATATTGTACTAAACATTATTCGCTTGAGGTGTCGAACTATTACACGATGGCAGGGGTTAGTTGGGACGCGGCTTTGAGATTTTCCAAGTCACATATTCGTCTACTTGCAGACCATGAAATGTATTTAACATTCGAAAATTCCATTAGGGGTGGGGTTTCTTACACCAACCTTCATATGGCAAATGCGAATATACCAGGCACAGAAACATACGACCCTAATAAACCTGAAGCTCATTTATATAATTTAGATTTCAACAGTTTATATAGCGGTTCTTTGTCGGAGAAACTTCCTTATTCTGACTTTGAATGGTTGGATGTTGATAGTGTCGATATCATGAGTCTGGAAATTGACGATATATTTGGATACTTCGCAATTGTAGACCTTGAATACCCAATGTCTATTCATGATGCCACAGCTGAGCTTCCATTTGCACCGGAGCATATTAAACTCGATAGTAGGTATCTCAGCCCGCACATGAAAAGTCTTTGGCGACATTATAATGGTGATAAAATTTTCAATAGCCCAGCAAAAAAATTGATGTTAACCCAATTTGATAAGTATGAGTACGGCGTGCATCTAAAATTATTGCGCTTTTATATTCATCATGGTATGCGTTTGATTAAAGTTCATAAACTTATTAGATTTAAGCAAGGTTACATTTTTAAGGATTTTATTGAATATAACACACACCAAAGAAAAATTGCGCGCAATGACTTTTATGATAAGTTTCACAAAGGAACAAATAACGCGCTTTTCGGGAAAAGCATGGAGAATATACGGGACCGTGTCTCATTTCGCTTATGTAATTCAATCGAGAAATGTGACTTATTATTATCCAAGCCGAATCACGAAAATTTAATTATGTTCACTGATTCATTATCAGGTCACGTCCTATCTAAGGCTGCGGTTTGCTTGCATAAACCTATTTTTTTAGGCCAAGCTGTGTTGGACTTGTCAAAGTTAGATTACTACACTTTTTTCTACGATAAATTAAAGCCCATGGAAGCCGAATTAAATTGTAGTATAAATTTGCTAGGTGGGGACACGGATTCTTTTTTTTTACAGTGTGTTGGTTTATCCCAACACCAATTTTTATCTGCGTTACAATCAAAAAAAGTTTTAGACTGTTCAAATTACCCTATTACGCATCCGTTGTATACAGTAGAACAGAAAGGGAAATATAGATATTTAAAGGATGAAGGGAAGTCTATCCCGTTTGACCAGGTTATTTTACTTAGACCAAAATGTTATAGCTTTCGTGGGGGGTCAGTTCCAAAACGTGTCGCTAAAGGCGTAGGAAAAATGGTTATAAAAAAGAAACTCTCCCACGAATCATATTTAAAAGTATATAACGAGGTTAACGAGCATTACGAATACAGTCAAAGGTTTCAATCTAATTTACATAAAATATACACCGTTTCACAAAGAAAAAAATCGCTAACACTGTGGGAAGATAAAAGGTACTACACATCGACTAATGAAAGTCTACCTTACGGTCATTATAAAACACATTTGGATCGTAAAGCGCCTGCCCCTAAGCTTTATATGCCGCCCATTATAGAATAGTGGATTGCGATGTCTTTTAGTATTGTCAACAGTAATATAAGTTTGAGGTTGGGTGATGGGTGCATATCATTCGATGTGCTGGCTAAACGAATTCGAAATGGAAAACTCATCTTAAAGCCTTACCAATATATCGCCAAAATTTGCGGATGGACGTGTCTCTTTTTCCCGAGCGGTAAGGTCACTGTACTCGGTAAATCACCTAAAATAAAAAAAATTATTAAGTATATATATAAGCATACTGATTATAAACTAACTTTTATTTCAATCAATAGCCAAACTTATATTATTAACAATCTAGACATAGACTATAGCAAATTAATGAAAACGGTTGGGTTTCATTTTTTAGATAATTATTATAATGTGGAGGTGAAATATGAGCCGGAGATATTTAATAATATTCTTGTGCAGTTTTATCGTCGGGGTAAAACTAGTTCTAATATCATAACATTTTGCGTTTTTTACACACGAAATGTTGTGTGTATGGCAAGACCCGAGATATTTCGAGTATTTTTTCCAAAGTTTTTGAATTTTATCGGTAATTTAGATAGTCATTTAGGTAGAAATATTTAATTTTTTCATTTTTTGGTGTCAGTTTTAGGTTTGTCCGGTGGGATCTCGTTAGGTTTTTAAATAAACGTGGATATTACCATTATTCACATTATATATATAACGTGTTTTATCGGTAGTCTTAGGTTGTCAAGGGTGCCGATTTCATTTCTGATGTCAGTTTTAAATTTACATAAATCTAGTCTATCTGTCTTCGGTTTGTCAGTCTTTCTGTCAGTCAGCCAGTCTGTCAAAACTTAAAAAAGTTTGAATTTTATTAGTAATTTGGGTAGTAATATTTAATTAGAAATTTCATAAAAATTTTTCGAAAAATTAAAATGTTCGTTTTTGAAAAATTTAAAAATTTTGAAAGTTTGCCCTTTAGGATCTCGTTTGGTTTTTAAATGCGGATATTATCATTGTTCCCTTGATATATATATATATATAATGTGTTTTATTGATGGTCTTGGGTTTTAGGGGGTGCCGATTTCATTTCCGATGTCAGTTTTTACATTTACATAAATCTAGTCTGTCTGTCTGTCGGTTTGTTAAAACTTAAAAAAGTTTGAATTTTATTAGTAATTTGGGTAGTAATATTTAATTAGAAATTTCATAAAATTTTCCGAAAAATTAAAAGTTTCATTTTTGAATAATTTCGAAATTTTGTAGGTTTGTCCTGTGGGATCTCGTTTGGTTTTTTAAACGTGGATTTGCGTTCTTAATTATTGATGTTAGGTTTTAAAGAGTGCCGGTTTCTATAATTGCTCGGTTTTATCGCGTGAAAAACCCCACCCACGCATATAATCGATACTATTTATAACGGTGGTGGTGTTTTATTACTTACTATTATTGTTCTCGTTTATATAAGTTATTAATATATGTAATGAAATCACTCAAAGCTTTAATTAAACAATTTGACGGGGATTTAAAGTTCTTATCTAACGCCTCCCCCAACCGTAGAAAAACCTTCTTACGTGTCGGCGGAACCGACGAACTTATAAGTTTTCTAATTAATATTATTCTAAATGTATTAAATGGTAACGTAAAAATTCCTGAGCAAACAATCGCGAGGTTAAAACGCCATAAAAAAACAATACGCGAGATCGCTAAAAAACCAAAAGCCAAGTATCCCATTCGAATTTATCGTAAACGATTGGTGCAAAGGGGCGGATTTATAAATCTACTAATCTCTGGTTTAATGAGTGGGCTTAACGCTTATCAGAAAATATCACCCATAATAACGGCTGTAAGAGGCAGAAAATTAGCCCAATCCCGCCGGGGGTATAGACCTACTACCTCTGGCACACGCGTCAACCGTCAAGTTTCTAGGTTTCCCATCTACTGAGTGGCTACCTATCAACAATGTCCCGAGAGCCGACGATATCGCGGGAACCAATCACATCATACGACGCCTCTTTCAAGATGGGTTCGGCCATGATTATTGCGGGTCCAAGTTCTTCCGGAAAAACAGTGTTGGTATCAAAAATTGTAAAAAATAAAAATTTAGTTTTTGATATAACCCCGAAGCGTGTATTATTCTTTTATGGCGCCACCCCACCAGAATTCCCTGGTATAACACATCTATTCAAAGGTTTACCGCAAAAAATTAATTCTATTTTCCGCGAAAACGATCTAATTATTATAGACGACTTGTTAAGCGAAAGTAAGAGTGATGAGAGTTTGACAGAAAGCTTCACAAAAACCTGCCATCATACCTCCTGTTTCATTATCTATATAACACAAAATTTCTTCAGTAAAGGGGCGGAAACACGGACTAGAAGTCTAAATGCCCAATATTGTATTTTCACAAAAAATCCCCGCGACGCATGTCAAATAAGCTATATAGCGCGGCAAGTGTACCCAAAAAATAGCAATTTTATTGTTCAAGCATATAGTGACGCCACACAAAAACCATTCACACACCTTCTCTTAGACTTTCATCAAAAAACGGATGATAGTATAAGAGTTAGGGGTGATATTTTCAACCCATTAGGGCAAACTGTTTATCAACCCGCGAATATGAACTCTAACACACCTCACCAACGCCCCGAGGCCCAGTCTATACTGCAGTAGCGACGCCGTGCTAAAACCATTTTCACACATTTTTAGACTTTCACCGAAATTAGGTTATTATCGGTCCATGAACGTGAACTCTAGTATATAGTATTAATATATTAATAATGATATATAACGATGAAAAATAACGAGATTAGCCTCGGAAATTTTAAGAAGTTGTATCTAGTTTCTACTTTATTAACGGATACTTATAATAATAATAATAAGAAAAGCAATAATATAATACAACCGCTAGATGGTGTGACAATTTCATCCCAGAAAGCCAAACGATTGTTGAGTTATTTGATGCGATTCTCGCGAGACAGAGTGCGGTGGAACGATAATAATAAACTCTATATAGAAAATAAACTTATTCCCGGAGCAAATATTGATCATTTGATTGAATTGCTGACTACAAAAAAAAATAAGAAAAACACCGAAATAATTCCAGGACAAGCAACATTTTTGGGGTTATTAAAACGATTAAGGATACCAAAACGATTAATTGGTCGCGGTTGGTTGAAACGGCAAAGGGTCCGCGTGACCCCTTCCAACACAAAACGCGCCGACGCGTGGAAACAATACGTAGGACTACAATAAATCGACGTGTGGAAACAAAGCGCAGGATAACATTAAAATAGTAGTAGTAGTATGTTTTTTGAACGTTTCATATTAAGTATTAACTGTCATTGCAAGTGTTTTCTTCCACGACACGACACAACCGATGGGGAGAATCGTAGAAAATCGAACAAACAAACGACTGGGAAGAATATATTACGATGTTTCAAATGCTGCCGGTTTCGCGAGCGTAACCAAACTAGCGAAAGCCGCTAAAGTTACGAGAAATCGCGCAAAAGAATGGTTGAGCTCCCAACGAACGTATTCCCTACACGCGCCGGCTAGGCGCCATTACCCGACATCAAAAATCTTCACGAGCGGTATTGGTGATCTATACCAAGCGGATTTGTGCGATATGCAACCTTTTAGGGGTGAGAATAATGGCTACGGTTACATACTTACTTGTATTGACTGTTTTAGTCGGAAGGCGTGGGCGTTGGGTCTAAAACGTAAAACAGGGGTCGAAATTAAAAGGGCCCTAGCCGCGATATTTAAAGATAGAAAACCTAAACGGCTAGCGGTTGATCAAGGAACTGAGTTTGTTAATAAATTGGTGAAAGATTTCTTACTGAACAATAATGTTCATTTTTATACTTTAGTTAGCCAATTTAAAGCTAGTATCTGTGAAAGGCTGAATCGCACCCTCAAATCTCGCATGTACAGAATTTTCACGAGGAAACAGAATAGAGAATGGATGGGTATATTGCCAAAAATATTGGTTGCATATAATAATTCAATACATAGAACCATTGGTATGGCGCCAAACTCTGTCAATAAAAAGAATGAAACTGACCTATTTTTAAAACTATATGGGAGTGTGGGTCATCCCAATAAAAGAAAACGCCGTGCGCAGCGTCGAGTTCATTTCAAGGTTGGTGATAAGGTGCGGCTGAGTTTAGCTAGAAAGCCATTTGACAAAGGTTATACACCTAATTATACTGTAGAAATTTTCAAAATCTACAGAATAAGATTGGATCGAGAGCCGTACCCTATGTACGAAGTTGCGGACTCGAATGGGCGCGTTATAAAGGGGACATTTTATCGGCATGAAATCCAAAAGGTAATAGAACCATTTCAATTCCTACCAATTGAAAAAATAATTAAAGAAAAAGTAAATAAAAGCGGCAAAAAGCAATATTTGGTTAAATTTGTTGGTTTTGCGGCACATCGGTGGGTTGATCACGTACAATAATTAATTATATAATTATATTATTATGGATTACTTACATTTAACGTTGACTTCCAACGCCAGTCTAGATAAATATCCTGATAACACTCCCAGCGATTTCACGATTGAGTTGTCCAAACCTATCCCCGTCAGCACAGATTGGGTCGTGGGTCTAAAGGAAATACAGTATGTGTCGACCTATAGAAATATTGAACAAAGATCTGGAATTAGAATTGGTGAATATATGGTTGATGAGGATTTGGAATTTCATATAGCTCCATACAATCTTATAGAAATCGATTTTAATCTTGGTCTATATGCTTCTATTGAGTCAATTTTAAACCATATTAGTGTTTATTTGAAAAATCCCGCAATATCCCACCACGGTTTCAAAGATGTTAAGTTTAACTACCAAAAACATACATCAAAAATTCGTCTACATTGTGAGAAAGGCCGCTATTTCCAATTCTATGGAGATATAATAAATATTTTCGGGTTATCGAGTTTAAAAAATAATTTAATGGGCCTTGGGGCGCTTTGGGCAATACACTATAACAAAGATGATGATTTATTGAACTTAGGCTGTAAAGATACAAACAAAGCGGATGGAGTTGAATTCCCCGAACCTTGCGATATAACGAGGGATAGACACACAATGTTTATATATACTGATATGATTGAATCTTCTCACGTAGGACATTCGATGGCGCCTCTTTTGCGGATAATCCCTTTGAAATGGGAACCATACTCATTCATCAACCTGGAATTCAAAAACACACATTACAAACAATTAAGAAATAAAAAAGTGCTCGACACAATTAGTATAACGCTTCGCGACCATAAAGGAAAGCATATAGTCTTTCATGGGGGTAAAACAATTTTAGTTCTAGAACTCAAAAAACAACAACGGCGACAAAAACTACAAGAATGAACAGTTATTACGTTGTACTACCCTCAAACGCAAACCCCATAGAATTCCCGCGTAATAGCGCCGCCGATTTCCAAACAAATTTGCAAATTCCTTTACCTTTCGCTAAAGGGCAATGGTTAATAGGTTTAACCGGTATAACGTACGTATCTAGTATCAGGTATGACAATAGCGACATTTATATAAAGGCCATAAAAAATAAAAAAATGTTTACAAGAGATGTTACTCTCCCCGAAGGATCTTTCCTATCATTGGAAAGGATCATTGAGTACTTCAACAAAAGCCTTATTAAAGGCCAAATTAATATAATTGATAATACAGCACGCTCTGGTAATATAACCATACATTTTAAAGGTAAACAGTTGTCGATATTTGTCAGTAAACGTTTGGGTGGTTACCTAGGATTAACAGAACACGAGGTTGATGGCAAAGGTTTTATGTGTGTGCAAAATGCTGCGGGGGATTATCACTTGCTAAGGATTGATTCGCGGAATAATAAGTACGACTGCCATAAGCATCCTAATGCTGTCGAAATACTGGAACCCAACATAAATATACATATCAATTGCGTCGAACCTCAATTTGTAGACAATAGCGAATACCCTCTGTTGCGTAGCATACCCATAGAAGGGGAATATGGGCAAATTATTAGTCGTGAAGTTGAGGAAGTCTACTATAAAAAAGTTAATTCAACATCTAATTTACGTTATATACGAGTTCGATTGATTGGAGATTCCGGAAATTTGTTGCGCTTTCATTATGGAAATTCAATATTGACGCTTCATTTTATACGAATTGATTGAGATAGTCACAATTTAATCGATGTAAATTATTTATTATTTATTATTATCTGATTATCTGAAGTTATAGCGACTATATGGATAAATTTCTAAGTCGCAGCCGTGGGCGTGATTATTACCCGACGCTGGAAAACCCGGGAATAATAGTAGATTTCCAATATTATACGCATCTTCCGCAGATCGACCAACACCCCGTTGCAACCATTTATTTTAAAGAGTTTGCGGCTTATAATACTACCATCAAATCATTAGAAAACGTATGGTTTATTAATGGTCCACCTGCAAAAATTTTAAGTTTAAGCGAATACGACCGTCTCACACAACTCGCCAATATTACGCATCACATTAATTTTGACTACGGATTTATGGACCAAAGCGCATTTAAAATGTACATACAGGAATGGTTACAAGAAAAAAAACGGTTGGGGTTTCAAATATTAATACGCGGAATACCGAAATTATTTATTTTAAAAAATGAATTTAATGTGAATGGAACACTTCTAGAAACGTACGGCATAAACGAAAAATATGTTGATTATGACACCAAATGCCTTTTTCACGATTTTTCGGCAATAACAAATTGTGCCTACCATTCTGATAATAGTGATTTTTGTTTTAATTATTGTTCTGCGAAACTCGCGGTTGGTTATGGGAAATGGTTGTCGTCGAATTAATGTATATATAATTAATTATTGCGTTATTATATGCTACTTATATTTGTAGATTACACATATACGTATGTAGTAAAGAATTATTATTATATGTTATAATAAATACTCCAGCGAAACTCGCGGTTGGTTATGGAAAATGGTTGTCGTCGAATTAATGTATATATAATTAATTATTGTGTTATTATATGCTACTTATATTTGTAGATTACACATATACGTATGTAGTAAAGAATTATTATTATTATATGTTATAATAAATACTCATAATAATGTCAGATTCTGATTTGTTTAAATTATATAGCACCCCACAAATCCAACTGGGAAGCGGGAATTATAGCGATATACCCGTTTTTAAGGGTGGAAGCATTCTCCCGGGGTTTGGCCCATCTACTGGTATATGGAATAATAAGAATAATAAATTCGGGCGGCGATACACCCAAAATCGCCAGCGCGGACGCGGAATATTAACAACTGGTCTGGGTATATTAGCCCGCAAGTTAGGGAGAAAGGTGCTAACTAAGGCACTCCCCAAAGCAGCGAAAGTAGCACGGAAATACATAATACCGGAAGGAAAACGTATTTTACGCAGTAAAGCAGATGATTTGATAAATAAAGTGGCCGAGCGGTTAGAACCTCATCCAAAGACTCGCCAAATCGCCCAACGGGTATACAATGAATTTACAAACCCGAAAAGTAAAAAAAAGAGGAGCAGGAAACGACGACACCCAAGTGTGGGTATGAACGTTGGGCGCAAACGTAAAAAGCGAAATAATAAATGCCGCGATATTTTTATGTAACTTAACAAAATGAGTAAATTAGAATTATCATTATTCTCAAGTAAAACAAATCAGCGAGAATATACATCTTCACATTTTTCGGATATCTACCCGATTTCTACTCTTGACGCGAATGCCCGACAAATCGAGTTCTTTATACCCCAGTCAAATGTTCTATATACTGATTTAAAGAATTCGAAATTTCACATTAAATATAAAATTACATGGGATGGTAATAGGGCTAACGACGATACAACCCTCCACCATCTTAATTACCCGGGTGGGTCACTATTTGAAAATTGTTCGTTATATTTAAATGAAAAGCTAGTTGAAACCTCGAATGGGTTCTACGCCTATAAGTCTACGTTTCAGACATTACTGTTGACAGATGCTAACGAAAAACGCAGTATTTTAAGAGCTGGTGGGTATGAAGATACTGATAATAATCTAGGTGGGGTACCTGTCGCTACTGAGAATGACGTTCGCGGGAATTATGTTAAATTCGTTGTGGCCCCAATTTTTTTAGACCTGGCAAGCCAGGACAAATTACTGCCGCCGGGAATTAACATTCGACTTCGTATAGACCGAGTATCGAATAATTTTTTTTTGAAAGTTGAACCCCCCGCAGGATTGGTAAACCCGAGAGTTGAAATCATGAATATTAATTTAAAAATAAAACGCCACAAGATTGATGCCGAGGTTATGCGCGCGCATTTGTTGGGGTCACAAAAAAATGACTTTATTTATAACTTGTTAAAACAAGAAGTGAAAACCTTCACTATTGGTGGCGGGCAGTCCAGTTATACAGAATCGAACATAATCCAAGGAAAATTACCTAAGTATATTTTGGTTGGAATGCTTACCAACGCCAGCTTCAACGGGGAATTAAGCAGTAATCCGCTACATTTTAACCATTTCGGTTTAAATTATGCCGAACTAAACATCGACTCCCGTATTATACACGGATATCCATATCGCCCTAATTTTCTGGAAAACAATTTTATGTTGGAATTCGAAAGTTTAATGAACGTGTTCAAGAGCTTGAGTGGCGTATTTTGCTCGCTAACACCTGAACGGTTTCGTACCCAATTTCCTTTGATCGTATTCGATCTTACTGCGGGAGGCGACCAAAGCCATGAGATTCAACCTAGTATTCATACAAGCGGGCATTTGATTCTGAAATTTAGTAATGCACTAGATAACACTATTAACGTTATATTAATGGCAAGCTATGACGCTCTTCTATCTATTTCGGAAGCCAAGGAAATAATAACTGAATAAATAAAGATCTCGCATAGTACAAAGTAAGCGAAGCCGCGCCGCCTGCGGATACGTGCACGCTAAGATGTTGGACTCTATACAATTAGCGAAATTCCCGGTGGGGCCCGAATACATTGGTGTTTACGCAATCGACCAATTACACCTAATACATGCAAAAAAAAAAAATAAGCATAAACAAAATTATTCATTTATTATTAATAATCAACGTATAGGCCTACCAGGGCAACACTGGTCTTGCGTACGCGTGGTTAAGAGAATTGCTTATTATTTAGATTCGTTTGGTAAAGCTCCTCCGCCAAAAATATCATATTGGTTGCATAAATATACCCAAAGGCATACTTGGAATCGTAAAATATTTCAAGCGCCGCAATCGACTCAGTGTGGTCTATTTTGTCTGTATTATTTAACCGAGGTGCCGAAAAATCCTGGAGCAATGAATATATTCACCTCTAATTTGCGGTACAATGATTTATTGTTATTACTGTGGACACTTTCATTAATAAAATAATTTATTTATTTCGGTTATGGGTATATTCAATTGCGGTGCGTGAACATATTATTAGCGCTAATATTAATTAATAATAAATATTTATTTCTTGGGTATATAGTAATAGCAATATTTTTAATGAATATATGGGACACGACAAGTGACGCAGGTTGGGGTCTTCACACCGTAATAATTGGTATAGAGCACATTGGGACCCAACTCTTTCCGTTATATAACAAGCATCTGCCGCCCAACCTACGCAGTTAACACAAAGGCCAGAATCTCAATCCACGCTACGCACATTAGACAATAATTAAACGCTCTAACGACAATCAAAGGTCTGGGTTCAATTTACTCGCATATGTGGCTGGTTTCACAAAAGAAATAAACCATATATAGATACGAAGCTGAAGCGTAGATAATTAGCTAGTTCTGTTATAGTTTATTTACTATATTAACATCTGGAATAGCGATACCGAATTCACTTTATTATTAATTACATTATTAAATTATTATAAAGTTACATTATTAAATTATTATAAACAAAAACATATAATGGCTACAGGCGGTGATAATAAATCAGTCTCGGAGGTTGCCACCGACAACAACCCCGTCCATCCAGCCGCCATCCAACAAATACCTGTTTCCGGTAGGGTGCCCCAAACTTACGGTGTGGGGAGTCGCGGGGGTACCATTGAACCCCTTAGAAGGCCTAATACGCCGATGGCAGCGTTGTATAGGCCTATCAATTTTTATCCGGCGATTGGTAGGCCTCTTAGGCCTATTGCCATGGTATTTCCAAATAAGCGGCCCCGAGGGCGTGGTCGTGGCTTATCGCCGTGGTTCCCCCCGGATCCGCCGCAAGAAGGGGTAGTCCCTGCAGAACCAGGTAGAATTGTTGGTGGGGTAGTCCGCCCAACTTGTGCCTGCCCCCCAAGAATGGTGGGGGAAACAAGGACGCCACCTACCACCCAACATTAATGTAAGTAATAATTTAATTTCAACAATTAATATAATAACAATAAATAATTACCAAAATTCAACAATAGTACCCGCACGCTAAAGGCTTTGCTCACTCCGCGCCGCGTAGGTACCCATATTCTAAGGCTTCGTTCGATTCATGGCTCGACCTATTTTTTCATCAAATCACTGTATAACAGAATTATTGGCAATTAAAACTTATGTTGGCATCGGACGGCGATAAGACAACTCACCGATAGCGCCTATATACCACCACCACCTACCGAAAATTAATGTAAGTAATAATTTCGAAAATTATTATAATAACAATAATCACTTCACGGCTCGCCCCACAACTAGTTGCTTAGCAATAACTATAGAATTGTAATATTGGTGGCTGTCATTAGTTGAATACAATAACCTTACTTCGATGCTATCACTCACTTCATGGCTTGCCCCATAGGTAGAATAATCAAATTAAAATAATATTATAAATACTATAACCTTATACTCACTTCACGGCTCGCCCCATTTTTTCAATGTTGGAAAGGAATGAAGGGGACGTCGGGTGATGGTGGTAGTGGTAATGATGTTGTGGGTGAGGAAGAACTCACTTCACGGCTCGCCCCCATAAGTCTGTGTTTATTTACCTTTTTTAGTTGTTGCGTCATAACCTTACTTCGGCGCTATCACTCACACTTCGGCGCTATCACTCACTTCATGGCTCGCCCCATAGGTAGAATAATCAAATCATGTTAAAGACTTTTATAATAACAAACGTCTGCAACCCACTTACTATATTGGGTTTTACCTATTGCGGTTCAAGGTCAAACGCCGACCGGTAGACACGAATTAATTAAATTACTTCCGCCTGCAAACTGGTCTTATACCGCGTATGTCACATATATACACAGCGGTGACATATGTTACATATGCACAATGGTAACCATGGTAACCATAGTAAGTGGGTGGGGCAACAATAGTAATCATAGTAAGTAGGCGGGGCAAGAGCCGTTCGGCAAATTCTTTAACATGGTAGACTATGGCAGACGCTGTCTCAATCACGTTGTTTAACGTACTACTTACAGGACATGTGTCATAAGCGAAAAATTTAAAAATGTTCTCTGCTCGCTTCACTCGCCATTCAATATACAGTATTATAATTTCACTATATCAAACTTGTGTATAATTATATTAATTCGATACACCCCCAGGCGGGGTAAATGGAAACCAGTAAAATTTATGTACATAAATAAATAGATAAGAAATTGAATACAATTATCAGTTATTGAGTAAACTGTTTTTTAGATGTTTTTTTTAAATATTAAATATTCTGTTATATAATATTAAAAAAAACCGCAATAAATGATATATAATTAATAATAAATAATTATTGAAGGGGGGGGGGGGGGGGGGGGGGGCTATCTCGGTTTCATTTACCTGGGCGCCAGAAGGGCTCGCTACGCGCAGTTATTCAACTCAGATGTTTGGATGTACTTACAGCACATGCAGTGCAATACAGAGAGTGAGTACCGAGAGTGCACCCTATAAGCATCAATCAACACGTCGAAAACACGTGGATACGACGTAATTATTTGACGTCAACGTGTTGAAAATGACGTCCTGGCCACGTGTATTTTGAAAGTGTCAATGTCAAACACGTGTTTGAGCACGTCAAACCATGACGTGCTACAGTTTACGTCAAATGACGTGCTAAACACGTACCAATAACAGACGCCAAATAACTACACCACAAGCACGTACACATCGCTTTTTACATCGCTTAAGCCCCGTTCACATTCAACGGTGCGTGAGCGGTAAAGTAGTCTGGCGGTATTGAAGCGGTAAGCCAGCCAGCCAGCGGTACACTACCCGGAGCCCGTTCACACCCAACGGTACCGTTGCGGTAACTGATTGTCTATCTGTGGACACTGTGAATTCAACAGGAAATAACATTAATTGTTTTAACATTGTTTAAATGGGCTGTGGTGCTGTGGTAAACCTCGCGGTTTAGCGCACAACTACCTGTTGGGTCGTTCCCAGTCAGCAGTGTACCGCTGGCCCTGCGGTACACCGCGCGGTGTCCCGTTCCATTGGGTGTGAACGGGCCCTGTGAACGGGAGTGATCCATGAGAGTTATGATTGAAATTGATTTTACTTTCTTGATGGTGTTTGTTGATACTATAATAAAGAAAAAACATCATTATACTGTATAATGTAACCAACGGACGATAAATTTAATATCCGAATAAATTGTTAATTAACAACTAATACACACAAATTAAAATGGCACTGATATATTTAGCACAAGTTTGATTTGGAAATGAAAATAAATAGAAAAATTACAAGATAGAGGGGAAACAATTATTGGTAAAGATAATAGGGGCGTCTTACTATTTTCAACTATTTAATCTGAAAGTGGTTTCCGACTATTTTATACGCTAGAAATCGATTGTGCCGATTCATTTCATGCCGTCAAGACGTGTTCAAGACGTCATTGTAGGTAATTATTTCCACCATGTATAAAAGTCTCATACAGGAACGTGTCAACAAGATGTGTTCAAGACGTAATTTTACGTAATTACGTCAACAATCAAAACTTTGAGTTCTTGCAACAAACATAATTGACGTAAAATGACGTCCACATACTTGTTGAGGTGTAAAATTAGACGTCAAATGCTTATAAGGCAGGAGAGAGTACAAGAGATAATTTACTATAATCTGTAACACTCCAGCCGCTGATGGTCTTGGGCAGAAGTCAGAAAGAATGATTTTGTCGCACTGCGGCATATTCATACAGTATGTAAACAAAAGTCCTCAAGCAGTCAAGAAACCGTAAAGTGAAAATTGTGCTGATTGGCTGGGAAAATAACATGGAGGCTACGGGACAAAGAAAAATACTGGCCAATGGCTGGTGATTTCGTCACTATAGCTCTGTACCAAAATAAATACTGCCACACTGTCAGTTTTAGAGTAGTTCGCGTAATTGCACAAAAACGACACATTTTTGCTGGAAAAGATTTAACTCGTATTGACCAGTACCTGTTTGTAGGCTTCCAGTTGTATCGATAACATCACTGTAAACAACCGTCAGAGTGTAGTGTCATCAGAGTCTTCTTCCACATCCGCAAAATCCAACATCACACTGCGGATCGACCGATTTCCGGTCCGATTATTCCGTTCGGTACGCTTCGGTACGTTAGGTTGCCGAATATGGCTTATTCAGTTCCGGCCGAATTTTAAAATTTGAGTTGCCGAATATTCGGCACAAATTACTACGGTCAGACGGTAGAAGCAACATGGCTGTAAGAAATTAAATAAGACAGTTTGCAACTGTGTGGTTTGGTATGCCTTATTTTTGGTCCATAATAATTATTTATTACATTGGAAAAAGTATAACTTTTTTCACTTTTCTCGAGGAATTTTATTTACCGATCGCTAGCGAGGTTGATAACAAGACGAGTGAATAGTGAAAAAATGTTCTACGTTTTTTTTTACCATGTAATACGTAATTTTATTCCTAAGTTGTTACTTTTCATGTGGATGTTATTTTTACTCGTTAATTATTTTATCAGCAGCGGCAGTCACACCATGTACTTATCTGGCTCAGGGTGTTTCAACTTTGCAGCAATATGACTTTCCAGCCCAATGCTGTACAGAATAATTCTTCCCCATTCCATGGGTTGATTGGTTTACCGTGATATACCTGTCCCCACTTGAACTATCATTGAGTTGGGGTATGTTTTGTCAAGTGTTGAGCCATTGTAAAGGATTTCTTGTGCCTTCCGCACGATAAGATCCTAAACGGCTTTTAAAATTATCTCAAAATGTTTCCAAGTGCAAACACAATTCGTTTAATGTTTTGGTTTATCGGTTGAGATGACTGACTTGAACTAGCTCACATAAAACACGGTCCTACGACCTGACGACGACTTTTATATTACGGACTTCCACAACCCTTTCAAGATAGTACAAAAACACAGTGATTTTTATTTTCCAGATGTTATTAAATGTCTTCCTTTGGATAAAAAATAGTGTACTATACGTAACACCATACAAAAATCCTCTGGGAAGAGGGAAAAAGAGAAACCGGATGAGGGGTGCTTTGGGTCCGTTATGAACCAAAGTATTGCCTCGAAAAATAATAAAAAAAATTACAATCCAAATAATTGTAACCAAAATTATAATACACAAAATATAGTAAGTATTTTAGTCGTTTTTGGGCTAAAATACTTAACAGTCAAAAAAGGTCTAATATGTCGTATTCTAAGTCGTAATATACTTGGTGCGGCTTCACGCTATTGGACAACTTGGCAATAGTGCAAACACCAGGTAACTTACTGTGTCTGTGTCCAAACGGGGTGGGACCGATTGGAATCAGGAAGTTACTGTTAGCTGCTACTTGTCTTAGTGGCTACTTAATAATATCGTATTTCGACCGTTGAAGCCTTCCAGCGTTCCAGCCTTCAGCTTTCTTACCTTATTTAAATAGTCAAAATATTGTAGAAAGCTTTCTTTAGTTGGTTGATCGTTAACAATAAACGTCACCAAACTGACAGACTGATACGCCTTCTCATACGTTTCTTTGCTACTAATGGTAATTGTTGACATTATTATAGTCTGACTGTCTGATAGTAGGCCCTCCTATCAGCCTATTTCAGTATTTCATCAACAACTAATCAATAGGCCTACTTCGTACAGTCGTACTCTGCTTCTGCTACTGTCCGAGCCCGACACTGGACACTGTGTCTGACAATCAGCAATGCCAATGACTGATCAGCAATGCAGCGATGTCCAGACCAGACAGCCAGATGTCTGACAGTTGAAAGTCTCATGCATATTATATTTTAAGTGTCTGAGTGTTGTACGGGGAGGTGCGATAATGGAAAAAAGTAATTCGCATTGTGCTGGACAACTTTACAGTGGGTCTGGGGAGGTGGATTCGGCAATGGGAGACGCATTCGATAATTCTAACAACGTATTCCAAAACGAACCACCCACACATACCAGTACCGGTAACGGTAACACAGTAACAGCACCGGTTCCGCTACCGGTACATCATCATTATAAATTCAGCACTTTTGGAGACATAGGCCTAATGACCTATTCCAACACAGATTCTGTAGACGATATGGATACGGGTTCTTTTGATAACGAAGGCACTTTAATTGTGGGTAAAACTTTCTTTACAACAGTAACTAAAGACGCAGTGTTTACAGCGGGAACTAAAGACGCCGCGTTTACAACTGGAACTAAAGACACCGCGTTTACAGCGGGAACTAAAGACGCCGCGTTTACAACTGGAACTAAAGACGCCGCGTTTACAACGGGAACTAAAGACGCCGCGTTTACAGCGAGAACTAAAGACGCCGTGTTTACAGCGGGAACTAAAGACACCGCGTTTACAGCGGGAACTAAAGACGCCGCGTTTACAACGGGAACTAAAGACGCCGCGTTTACAACGGGAACTAAAGACGCCGCGTTTACAACGGGAACTAAAGACGCCGCGTTTACAACGGGAACTAAAGACGCCGCGTTTACAACAGGAACTAAAGACGCCGCGGTTACAGCGGGAACTAAAGACGCCGCGTTTACAACGGGGACTAATGAAGCCGCGTTTACAACGGGAACTAAAGATGCCGCGTTTACAACAGGAACTAAAGACGCCGCGTTTACAACGGAAACTAAAGACGCCGCGTTTACAACGGGAACTAAAGATGCCGCGTTTACAACAGGAACTAAAGACGCCGCGTTTACAACGGAAACTAAAGACGCCACGTTTACAACGGAAACTAAAGACGCCGCGTTTACAACGGGAACTAAAGACGCCGCGTTTACAACAGGAACTAAAGACGATGATGTCTCATTGGAATCGCTACCCCTGACAATATACCTAAAGACTTCGCCCAGTCGGACAAAAATACTCAATAAATTCCGGGAAGAGAATGAATGCGGAACGTCTGGTGTGAAACCCGGAGTGTTGGGCCGGGATTGTTCCACCTGTAAACGGGGATTCACGCGATACTCCTCGTTGAAACTCCACATCCGCAACGCGCACTTAAAGCGCAGAGTTTATCAGTGCGATAAATGCGAGAAACATTTTACATACCAGAGCAGTTTAAACCATCACGAACAGAGCGCTCACGGTGATGGCAAGGTGCGATACAGTTGCGGTTATTGCGACAAACAATTCGCAACTAAATCCTACGCGAGGTTGCACAGCAGGTCCGTGCATGAGAACGCGGGATTCAGTTGTCGTCTTTGCGGTAAAGCTTTCACAACCTCGACGGCTCTCCGCAATCATACCGACTCGATCCACACCGGGTTGAAGTACAACTGCCCAGAATGCCCCAAAGTGTTTAACTTCAAGTTGAATCTCGTTACTCACGTGAAGACAACCCACGAGCACTCCGCGTTGAAATGCACCGAGTGCGATAAATCCTATCCCATTTCTTCGAGACTTAAATTCCATGTGGACAGCGTCCATCGCGGTATCAGGTATCCCTGTTTGGTCTGCCCCAAAACGTTTCTACGGAAAGTAAATCTAAAACGCCATAACGCGTTTATCCACGAAAAATCCGGGTTCACATGCGAACAATGCGATAAGTTGCTGTCCAGTAGATCCGCGCTCAAGAAGCACACTAAGGCGGTGCACACCGGCGGTGGCGATAAGAAGTGTTCGTGTCAGCAGTGCGGGAAGTGGTTCAAAGAGACGCGATACCTCCGTTCGCACGTCCGAACCACGCACAGCCGCGCAGTAGCGCATCCCTGCCCTCGCTGCGACGCGAAACTCGCCACTAAATTCCGATTGGCGCGACACATTCGCGAGAAACACGAGGGCGCGCGATACGCCTGCGAGCATTGCGACAAGTCCTACCTGATGGCCTGGCAACTGACGCAACACGTGAAAGTCGCGCACGAGAACGCGAGACTCGAGTGCGCCGATTGCACTAAGTCGTTTCGTAATCGTTGGCAACTCAATCATCACACGAAGACTTCGCACGAAGGTCTGCGTTTCTGTTGCCCGCAGTGCAGTAAAGCGTTCACAATGAACGCCTATCTCAATAAACATATAAAATCAGCTCACGAAGGCTGCGGATTCAAGTGCACTCATTGCGATCGTTCGTTTATCTGTAAAGGCGACGTGAAGCGGCACATCGCCACTATCCACGAACAGTTCGTTAAGTTCGACTGCGAGTTGTGCGATAAAGCGTTCAACCGGAAAAGCAACCTTAAGAAGCACCGCGCCTCGGTGCACGAAGGGTTGCGGTACAACTGCCCCTCCTGCGCGAAAACCTTCAGCGAGAAGTCCAAACTCCGGCAGCACATTGGGGCGAGCCATCAGGGGCTGTCGCACGAGTGCGAGCATTGTAGTAAGTCGTACGGCACTAAGTGGCATCTTACTAGACACACCAGGACTCATCACGCACAACTTGTAGGAGGCCTACTTCATTAGATAATGTTCTAGAATAATTATATTTTGTTGTGGTAAACTATTTAAAATTGGTCAAATTTTATACCAGTTTGGGCGAGATGTACCGGAATTCCGGCCCTTTTTGACCGAATCCGGTTCCGGCCGGAACGACAGAGATTCAAACAATAAAATATAACCCCCCCATCCCCTATATATTTCCTGGATCCTTTGAGACCCACGCGTTATTTTACTGAAATTTCCGGCATTTGCAATTCCGGTTCCGGCCAGAACCAAAATCCCAATTCCGGTACATCCCTAATTATAATTGAATCATCCCAAATACCAAGTTAATTTGTAAGTAACCAAGTTACCGGTACGTTTAATTATCGATAAACATTAATAGCTACCGGTACTAAATGTTCGTTGTAGTGTTTGGCAGCATTATAGCTGTATAGGCCTAGTTTAGTTAGTATTGCATCGCAGCATTTATTATTTGTCTAAGAAATAGAAAAGGTTTTCACGTTATTTGAGCAAAATACATTCAAACAAACAAAAGTTATTGCAACTTCAGTGTCTGCAAGGCGAACTCCAAAACGGAACTCAATATCCAATATTAGTTTATGTAGTTAAGCGGCTCTCTAGTTACGTAATAAATATTCGAGAACACTAAATTATTGCAACATTGAGTAAGGCAGCATCGGGGGTTGAAGAGTACAATAATTAGAATCACAGTAAATATGGAAGCAATATAGTAAAATACTATAGTTCAATTAATTTTGTAACACTATATCGTTCTATATTTTATTAAATAGTTGAGCAAAAAAGTACCAATTTAAGAATAAAATTACGTATTACTTGGGGAAAAAACGTTGAACATTCAATATTCTATCTACCCTTTATTAACCTCGCTGACGCTCGGTAAATAAAATACCTCGAGAATAGTGAAAAAAGGTTCTTATTTTTTCCCATGTAATAAATATTTATTATTTAAAGTTGTACTTCTTATTATTTATTAATTATTTATTTTCACGTGTGTCGTTTTAACATTATTTATCTATGTTATGATGTTGTTGGCTATATTTGAAATCTAACGAATATTTGTTTGAGTGAATTAATTTCATATCACTATTATTCAAATAAAGGTTAAAATAAAATCTAGAAATTATCAAATTTGTACGTAATTGTATCTGGTTGTGCTGGTTTATTGGCGTGCATACATAGTAAAAACGTTGTGTCAGTGGATTGATTTTACTCTGATTGTGTGCCATCATTTTGTTCTTTTTTAGATGTTGTTTCAAAACAATGAAATTTAAGAAATTCCACCGAAAATGTTTTCCTATTTTCTTTATTTTACGTTTTTCGCCGGAATTTAAGAATAATTGGTTATTTTAAAGAAAATAATGAATTTTGTTATTTTACGTCAACCATAATGTATGTCCAACCACCCTCGTCGTAACACAACAAGCAGACTACGTAGTACATACACACTTACTGTACTTCTTGAACACGTCTTGAAATCACAGCATAAAAGTGTAATCGGGTGTTGCACACAGCGTGAGTCGCAGTTGGCATAAGGGAACCGGTACCATTTTATATATATGTGTGAAACTGAAAATTATTTTAGATAGTTCCGAAATAGTTGTTCTAGAACATTCATTGTTTGTTTTTGTCATTGTTTTTGCATTTTTAACCAAAAAATTTATAATAACAAGTTAAAGTCCGTGAAAGGAGAGGAGAACAGCAGACTTTACATGTCCCATGTAAAAGCTTTTGCGGAATTAGCTGGTTATTTTCCCCGCAAAGTACTCTGTAGTTGGTTTAACGGACATAAAAAGCCGTTTCCTTACTGTACCGGTGTTTTAGTGGACATAAAAAGCCATTTCTTCTGTATGTGTACTTTAGCGGACATAACTAGCAATTTTATGTCGCAATACGCTAAAATCCTCTTGACACAGTGTAGTTACTATGACGACAGCTAACAGCTGATATGTACACGTGTAGCTTTTTCTTTGTTCCTTTGTTCGGTTAACCAATCAGAGCGATTCTCCTGTTATTTGTACAGAAACCTCCGGGAAATCGCGCAATGCATTATGGATCAATGTTTACCTTTTTTCCTGATGCCAGAAGACCGGCTTTGGAATTTCTGTGTTTTCAGGCTTTAGCCAAACATTAGTAGGCTTGATCATAGAAACGTATATCTGTTATCAAACTAATCAAACTCTTCACAATCGAGTCCAGTCAGTGTGTCAAATCATATTGTCAACTACAAACACCGCATTTTTACTGCTATTTACTGTCAGTCATTAATTATATCAGTTGATGGAATATTATTATATTGGATAATATTGCTAAATAATCATAAAACCCCCAATCTTCTTGATATACTGAAGGTAAGAGACCGGTTACATATAACAATTGCGACTTACATTAAAGTGGTTTTGGAGTGAATCTAATGCTATTTCATAGGCACTACATGAGTCGGTTGCTGTTCTCCTTATATGTGACTAAAATTAGTGAAGGTCGGCAGATCGGTGTGCAGCATTGTGCAGTAGTGTGCATGATTGTGACTGATAACAAAGCATCTCCTAAAGAATGCGCTTTTTACGTGAATCCATAGCCATCCCGTTGTGTCTAGTATAAGTCATAACTCTGTTTACATATTTAGAACGCCACATCCTAAAGGAACTGTTAATAATATTGGTCAGAAATTATATATTAACGATCAGTCGAATAATACAGTAGGCCTACACCGCAATAAGGTCAAGCTTCCGAATCCAGTCTCCCGGGTATATCCAGCGGGTGAATGGTCGCGCATAGACTGGCTTCGGCTAATGTAGTGTATCAAATACTCGTCATAGGCTAAAGTCGATTTATAATCTAGAAGACATCTAAATTTGGCAGGTTAAACTGCTAAAGGTCTGAAAGCGCGAACAATAACAGATATAACTTCAGAAATATAGTTGTCTATTGTTCTGGTAAGAACAATAACAGTTATTGAGTTCTGATTGCAGTGTAGGCAATAAATACAGTCTAAAGTACCGGTCGACCGGTAACTAGTAGGCCTGACTGCCTAACTACCCGAACCGGTACTTACAGCAGTACAGGTACAGCAGTATTATTCGATTTTGATAATTATATACCGGTAGGTCTTAATAAGTAATCGGGGACGCCTGGTTTTTATTGGGATTTTACTTAGGCCTATTTCTGTCAGTTTTATTTATTTGAAAGTTAATATTGAACAGAAGACGTGTAAGCCTGCTCAGATTGTACAGATAATTTGTAGGCTGGACTGTTGTCTGACTGTTGTTAAGTCTGAAGAGATTGCGGTGTGTGTAGAGTGTATGTCCGATAAAGTACTAGTTAGGAACGTAGGGGCTTCCAGTGCTGTGAGGTAAATCCCCCTGAAAGAATAAGTCGTACTACTCGGTTAGAACCCATACTAACTAACCATTTCGGAGTCTGCATATACTGTAGTTTGTTTAGGCTTGATAGTAGTCTTCCAGCATTTGGTCTGTATTTTGTTTGTGTAGTCTGTACGGGTAGCGTAATATTTCTTATTTAGATAATTTGTAGGCTGGATTGTTGCCTAGCTGTTGTTAGGTCTGAAGAGATTGCGGTGTGTGTAGAGTGTATGTCCGATAAAGTACTAGTTAGGAACGTAGGGGCTTCCAGTGTTGTGAGGTCAATCCCCCTGAAAGAATAAGTCGTACTACTCGGTTAGAACGCATACTAACTAACCATTTCGGAGTCTGCATATACCGTAGTTTGTTTGGGCTTGATAGTAGTCTGTCAGCGTTTGGTCTGTATTTTGTTTGAGTAGTCTGTACGCGTAGCGTAATATTTATTATTCAGAGTTTATGCGATTATTCGCAACATTCATATCCCCAAGTTTATTCCTACAGTAATTGTGCTTGTTATATATACCGTTATAGTTAAATTAACCCCGGTACTACATCAGGGCTGCTTGGCGTAGGTAAAGACTGGTGATTTTGTGCCCTGGTCACTCCAGCAGATACCGTGGTTCTTTTAGCTGTACAAGTATTTCTAACTGCTGATTATTTGTTGTATAAGTACTTGTACCTAATTTAGGGTTTAGTGTACAGTGCTTTCCGAAGGTAATTAGTGTGTAGGCAGTATATTTGTGTTGTAAAGTGGTTAATAGGCACGTTGGTTCTGGTAGACCGCGGTAATTAACTTCCAGGTAGGAACACTCCGTGATACATAACGTAGTACTTATAGCGATACGGCTATAAGTCGTCAGACGGTGGTATTTTTCCTATCTGGACAACGCAGTATATATTACTACTGCTTTGTTATTTTCAAATACCGTAGTATCCTGTCTGTTTGTAATAACCAGATATTCTAACCCTTTGTTAGGCTGGTTAGTAGACTTCTTGTAAAATTACCCTAAAAATTCGTACGTGTAATTTTTTGTGTTTATTTAGAGATTGTAATCTCACCCCGAATTGTATGTAATTTGTAGTATTAAGTAACTTAGGTAAATTAGAATTATTTGTTTTAGTGTCCAACAAGTAGCACTTCGCTGAGAGCGTACAGCTTCTGTGCGGTGACTCCTTCCCAGAAATAATAACATTTATTTCAAATATTGACAAAACCCATTATAGGGGTATATATATATTATAAATCAACTCAAACCGATTTATAAAATAGTAGGCCTGTCTTACAATAATTAGGTCTTAATGTCAGTTGGACTACTGCTTAAATAACGGCAATCAAGTAAAGTAAAGTAACCAAGTAACCCCTAAAATTCAGAAATTCAATTATTCTAAAATAATTGACATACCGGTATTTACGATAGGCTTATTATATTTATTCCTATAAATTTAGGCTGAAATTATATACCGGTATTCTGTAATTAATTCTAGTCCATAATTATACTTATATATACTATAAGTGTAAGCTGTATACCGGTATTCACGATAGGCCTATTATATATTTATATATATTTGTGCTGAAATTACATACCGGTATTCTGTGACAAATCTAGTCTGTAATAATACTTATATATATACTATAAGCATACCGGTATTCTAATATATTATATATATATCACGTTACACTGAGTAACAGTATCGGTAATTAATTACTAGGCTAACAGTTGATACTGAATTACTAGACTTGCTTACACTGTAATATAGCAGTAGGCATTCAACTGTACAAACAAACATGTCTGACACAAAGCAAAACCTGTCAGACAGTCTCTTAGATACAACCATCTGTGACCCAGACAGGAGTGTGGAACGTGTGAGACCGAAGTTCAATTCACCTCCTACTGTAAGAAAGATCATCCCTCCAGTAGTAGTATCAGACCCTAGGCTAGTCCAACACCGTAGGTCTATCATAGGCACTCGAGCTCAGGTCAAGCGGGACTAAGAAGCAGAGGAACAGCAGCAACACTCGAGCCGAGAACTTATTTCTCAGCGGCCCGACAGCTCCAGTAGTGCGGATACTGTAGAGCTGACACCAGAGTGCAGAGCAAAGATGGCAGATGCGGTTTATTCGGACCCCCTTCTCATCCTTCCTGCAGCCGTACTCACTAGGGTATTGATTGCGGTGGAGGAACACCAGATTGATTGGGCGAGAAGTAAGCGATCGACCAAGGATAGTTATGCGGGATATACAAGGGAAGAACTGAAGTCTATTGTCGAGTCGCAATGGAACTTCCCCGGACCCGGACTACCGTTTGACTTATCGGAAGCTGCCTGGGAAGACATACACAGGATGGGAGTAACAAAAGAAACCAGTGATCCAGCTGTGTGGAAGATGTCTGCAGCAGGATACGTACAGGGATTCTTCAGCTCTATGGAGCGATTAGAGGAACAACTGTTTAGACAACCCCAAGGACCTCAAGAGCAGGGAGAGCTGCTTTATCAAGTTAGAGAAAGAATTCTAAGAATCAGACTAATCTTATCGGCCTTTGAGGAAGCTTCAAAAAGAAGACAAGACATGTCGTTGCAAGTTGCTGTAAAGACTTGGTTCCAGCGGGTGAGTCTCCAGGTTCAAGGAGTTCAAGGAACGGCCCAGTGGACAGCTCGGCTGGCTGAGCGCTCAACCCATGGAGAATCAACAGACGCTACCTTTTCCCAAGTGGAAAGTGAAGCGACAGCTGAGAAACCGCATAAGAGGGATGCTATTGACATCTATCTGTCAGACTATCAACGATTTGTAGGTGACGAAGAGTTGAGGAGACGGCTGTCTGGACTTCGCCCTAATAGTGAAGGAGCCAAGCTTGTGTTGGACGCAATCGATGCGGATATGATAGCTGCGAACCAAGCTAAATTTGATGAACGCCTCCGCATCGCTAGAGTCCAAGAAGAACAAGTCAAGAAAAAACGTATAGAAGACAGAAAGACAGCGGCAGTGGCAGCAGCAGTGGCAGAAGCGGAAAGAAAGGCGGTAGAAGTGGAAAGAAAAGCGGCAGCGGCAGAGGCAGAAGCGGAAAGAAAAGCAGCCGAAGTGGAAAGAAAAGCGGCAGTGGCAGCGACAGAAGCAGAACGGAGAGCATCTGAAGAGATCGCCCAACTAGAGTTGGAAAATATTCAAGAGAATCAAGACTGCATAAATAAACAGTTAACAGCTAGTCAAATGCAGATGATGAGTCGATCTACTCCCAAAAGACAGGGATATACATCATCTGATGAAGGCGATACCACCGATCTTGAAGGCGGAGGAAATAGATCTCGTCTAAGTAGACGTAGAAGAATGTCCCACCGTCAGAAATTGCCTGATTTGCCCCCAGCTGTTAGAAAGCAACTAACTAACACAGACTTAGGTAGTACAGAACCCACAGACCAAATAATTAAAATAGAAAGACTCCCTACTACAGTAGATGAGCCTGAAATAATTAGGCCTGTTCTCGAAACCACCCCTTCGGTGATAGAGATACCTGTACTCCCAGAGCCTACCTCTAAATTCCCTCTGCACAGCACTAAGCTACCTGTGCCCCACAGAGCCACCCCTGAAAATGTTCATGTCCTGGACTCCGAGCGAAATATTAATGATTTGTCGCCCGTTGTCCCTCGTCCGCCCGCTACAACGTTGGCGGCTCCTGCTTCGGCGGTCGAGTGGGTGGATGAGAGACGGCGGGGGATGGATCTCCTGCTCGGGCAGATGCAGGAGACTGTTCAGCAGTTCAAGGGCACAGTAAGGGAAAGTAGGTTAGAGTTACAAGAAGTGCAGCAAAGTATCGCGTTAGAACGCGATAAATTAGTAAATACCCAAAGAGGTATACCACCACCCCCGGTAACAATGTGTCAACCTGTTAGGTCTGAAGTATTTCATGCGCAAGGTGTGGAGCCTACACGCATCTATACTGCTAGTGAAGTGGAAACTCCTATAGTAAACCCTATTAAGGGTAATTATAAACCTGTTGACAATGATATTCCATATAGACCTGATCCTAATCCGAGAAATTTATATACCGATAACTCGATATTAAATAATATGATGGCCCAAGAAAGTTTTACGCGTCAAATGGCTAGAACCGAAGCCCGACAAGCGGTAAAAGTGGGAGAGATCGTCAAGTTCAATGGAGATGAGATGAAATGGTTACCTTTTAATGAATATTACAAAGATAACATACAGAACTCTGTACTATCTAACGGAGAGAAACTTAGATTCCTCATCGAGTGCTTGGAAGGACCTCCCAAGTTAATGGCGTTAAGGTTTATTGGACATCCAGATGGATTAAGACAAGTTTGGGATACACTAAACATCAGGTATGGTAATAGGACTAACATAGCTAGGTATTTTTATGCGAAATTAATGACGCCCCGAAAGTTTCTTAGCAGCGGGATTATAGAGTTTTCCAACGAGATTCAGGAGATCTGTAGACAACTAGATTGGTTAGGTAAGTCTCATGAATACCAGAATTCTATGGTTGTAGGAGCCTTAGCATCTACTTTGCCCAAGGGTGGAGTAGGTACACGCTGGGACAAGAAAGTGTTATATATGATGGAACAACAACAAAGAGATCCTACCATGGCTGATCTCATGTCATTTTTAGATGGAGAGGTAAAATTACAGCTCCTAAAGCAGTCCAGAGAGAAGACACCGGAAAATAAAGTAAGTGAGAAACCCATTTCTAGGAGAAAGGTAATACCAGTGTGTTATACAGACGACAGCGAAAGCCAGGCTTCTCAAGAGGAAGACAGCGGGAAAGACACTGAAAGATCTTACTATGACAACAAAGCGCCTAAGGACGTAAGTAAATTCAAGTCTCGAACCAATGACAGGAGAGAACAGGTAAGAAAAACTCCTCCTACGTCTCCTAAGAGAATTCATGTAAGAAAGCCCGAGGAAAGAACGAGTGTACACAATGTTACCCAAAGTAAGGTAAGTAACATCAAACCAATATGTGTGATGTGCGACGGGCCCAACTGTTTAAGTGCGTGTGATGAATTCCTAAAGAAATCATTAAAGGATAGACGGGAAGTCATGTGGGATAAGCGGTTGTGTTATAATTGCCTCAGACAAGGACACCAACGGCGAACCTGTTACTCCGACGCAAGGTGTGCGAAGTGCGGCGCAAAACATCATATCTTGTTGCACACTGAATTCGAACGAAACAGCCCGAGTCAGGTAAGTGAGACCGAACTACATGTCCAATTCAGTGATGTGAACGACACTGACCAAAGTTCTGAGATGGAAGGATTCTATACCGACGAATTCTCCGACAAAAACGAATCCTGTTACCTGATAAATACCGCAGTGTATCGAGCACTTACGTATGAAAAGGACACCAACAGCGAGCTCCCCCTAACTACTTCTGACCGACAACCATCTTGGAAAGCACCAACTTCCAATGTAGGAATCCGAGAATTTCCCGTAGTGCAGTTGAGGGTCCACGGACCTGAAAGGAGTTATATAGTGAACGCCCTCCTTGACTCTGGTAGCACAGGAACATTCATCGACAAAGAACTAGCCGAAGACATCTTTGCTGGACAACCCAAGTTCCGAACTAAGTTAAACATGTCAGGAATTATGCAGGTTTGGAAATCTACAGTAATAGCAGATTATTATGTAGGTGCGTTGTCCACCCCCCAGGATGAACTAGGAGAACACAGTATAAGGTCAGTAAAAATGGTGGCGATAAAGAACTTCGCTACCAGCCAAGTAGAACCTTATAACTGGGATGAGGACGATTTCACCCAGCAGCTTAAGATACATAGATTCAACACAGACTACCCTGGAGTGCAAATACTCATCGGCCAAAATGCGCATGAGGCGCTTGAGACATTGGAGAAACAGCCTGCTCAACCGCAACCACTACAAGCCTATGCGGGAAGAACTAGAGTAGGTTGGTACTTTACTGGCCCTTCCCGTAGAACTCTCATGGAAAGGTTACCAAAAGAACGGGTATACCAAGTAAGTGAATGGGAAGCGAAGAGCAGTGAGGTAGACGACCCAACTGAGGGAACACCATACTCCTCAGATAATGACGATATTAACTCCAATGTAGATCAATGGAGACATTGCCCCGAGACGATTAATCTAGCCGACATCGCTTCCAGAGGAGCAACTCCTCAAGAACTGACAGATACTCCAGACTGGTTAGGTGGACCCGACTTCCTAAGTAAAGAAGATGAATGGCCTCCCCATCTTACCACGGCTGAGATTAGACAAGCCAAGGGAGCGGAGAAAGTCAAACCTAAAACCCGGACGAGTAAATCAAGGTTATTTAAACCCGTGATAGATCAGTCTGTACTACACATTGCCAGGGACGATGCTGTGGATCTAAACTCCCCCACCGCGAACCGATCTGTTGTGGAGATCAGAGAGAGAGACTGGAGATCTGGAACACCAGACGTCTAGCCGGGACTCTCACCTCTCCTGCCGGGAGCGATGGACCACTATAGATCCTGGAATCGGCTTAGTAAGGCCGTCGTGTATTTGAAGCGATGTTTCTATCGTCACTATTCCAGGATGAAGAGGAAGCCTGGAATTGTATTCGAAACACAACAACTCAATCTCCCAGTTGGTCGTTTATGTTTACTGGAGAGAGACAGAGAACTCTCCGGAAACTATGGAAGGCAAGATACTCTTCCCACGACCACCTCCCTAATCCAACAAACATCTAGGGACTCCCCAACGTAACAGCGTCTGGAGTGGGTGTGTGACTATATTATTTTATATTTGTTTTTATTATTTTATATTTATGTATGTATTATTATGTAATTTTATTATAATCGTTTTCTTTAATTTTATTTAGTAGAATGTTATTTTAGCGATTATCTAGTAGATTAGTGCAATATATATTCGCGTTTATTACTTAATTACTTATATATTATATATTTAGTGCGACGGCGAGAAATAATTCTTTTTCTCTTTCCTTACTGTCCGTATCATATTATAAATACGTGACTACAGTAAGATGAAATGTCCGTACTTATTAAAGTACAATAAAGCTCCTACTATATTTAAGTATTATTGGTAAGTAGAGTATTAGGAATGCAAAATTCAGATCCTCGTGTCTCGGCTAAACCAAGCTCTGGGTAGACCTTGGAAACGACTTGCCTCTTCTCACTGACATTGCTTCTTGCGATATTGCTCTCATACCGTATATTAAATAATACATATAGTAGCGTGATGTCCCTTTAACAGTAGCGTAAAACGCAAAATAAATCTGTTAAACCCTTTGACCATCTGTAATTCTAGTCGATTAAGATATCGCGGCACCCACCGATATACATAAAAGACAAAATTCTAGAATCAGTGGTTAACGTCCCCAGACAAGTTCTGGAATAAACCAGTGCCCATCTTAAATATTAATTATTAATATTTATAAAGTCTGTCAAATTCAGATCCTTTAAAATTCTAGTCAATTAAGATATCGTAGCACTTACCGATACTCTTAAAAAGACAAATTTCCTAGAATCAAGGATCCCAGTCCCCAGACATGCTCTGGAATAAAATTGTGTCTATTTAATGTTAAATAATAAAATTTACGGGAATAAATTTAAATTCATCTTTTAATGAATTTGATAAATTGTCATTTTTATACAATTTATAACATTCCCAAAATTCCCTAAATTAATAGACCATGGGAGCGGAGATTCACCCTATTAAGTGTATTAGTGTGCGAGAATCTCCAATATATAGTCAATAGCCGATAAAATTCATAAAATCATGTATAAAGGGGATATTGACAATTAAAGAATTACTATTAAATAGCATCCCAGATCTGTATGCATGAGAATTACCCTAATTCTACCGCTAGCTTTCCATAATGTCACCATAGCAACAACCACGCTAGAATTAGAAGTGAGTTAAAAGAACAATAGAAAGCTTGCCCCATTGAATAGCATAGGGAACAAATAGCACACTGCTAGTATCCAAGGATACATAATAATAACGTGACATTCTGGAAGGCACTTGACTAACGGACAAATGGCCCGAATGTGTATAATTTGTGACAGTTGTGTGGAATTTGTGCGTTTATAGGTGAATGTTACTACTAAGGTGTGTTTACAGTAGCGAGTCGCAATTGTGAAAGTAGCCCTAACTCTGCAGCAAGAACCTGAAGTAAATCTAAGCCTTTGGGACGGACAGTGGAGTGACTTGTGCCGGTTATCGTTGTCGTTGTGTAGCTACGACGTTGGCGAAAACACAGCGACGACGGTACATCGGCGCTGAGGATCTTGCACTGTCCGGGGGCAGAGAGGGGTAGGCAGCGACGCCCGCTAGCCTAAATATAAACTCATTATAATATTGATAAACTCATATAGCAGATATGACTGAGTTGATAGAAGATGATCTTGGTATCAGGGAGCGATATACTCTACCTTTACAAGCGTTTGTTGATAGCTTGATACGCGGCGACGCTGGTCCAACTACTACGGAGGACGATGGTCGTTATATCGAACCGCCAATGTCCCAGGAGCAACTTACGCGTGAATTGGACTATAGAAAATTCACCGCTCGCTATACGCATCGTAATGGTACGTATATGGACTTCTTAACTACCGGCCATCCTATCGATTTACACGATACGGACGATGTAGACACCGAAAGGGAAATGGTTTTATTTAAATATCATACCCAGCGGAGTCGGAACGATAAACCGAGAATAGAACACGAGAATTCTATTCGAAACCGACTCGAAAGATGGAATGTGGAAGAAGGTTTGTAAAGACAAGTAGAGGAGGACCACTGGAGAAAAGACATACGTTGATGTCCAGGGTCCATAATGTGAATAATTTTCCCCGGGGCACGGGTGCTCGCGGGCGGTCTCCTTCGGGAGGCTGTAATTTTCTCTTATTTCATCGTCTTCCTGTAATTATTGTGATCAGTGTCGCAATTAAAGAGCAAGAATAAATGGTGACATAACGGAAAACAAGTCCATCGTGGTATCTTACAGATACTACCATATATCCTTCCTCCTCTTTACTACCATTATCCCTCTATACATCGCTATTGAAAATACAACATATTTCGTCCCACCTTCTCTTCCCAACGCGCTCGGAGCTTTGGGAGACGATCGACCAATCCTAGTGGTATCGTGGTATGGAACATACCACTTACTACTAAACCTCCTCATCCCTTACTATTGATCTGGATGCTCATATTGGTGTCCGCACCTCCTGTCCATGTCACATTCTGTTGATATTTATGATATCAACTTCCACCCTCTCGTTGTTGATTAGAAAATCAACCATCAATAATTTCCTTAAGTCCACAACCGTGATACAAGGACTGAAAGGACACGCGGATAGTTTGTGAACAACTGGTACCATTATGTGTCATAAATCTGGTTGTTCACCTCCCTTAATAATTGGGGATAAATTCATTTGGAGATAGTCATCGAATGATACAATCCTCCTACTGAGATCGTATTTCGGAATATTTCAGAATGCGATATAGGTTTTCCTCTGCTCTACCATCACTATCGGAAAACATGTTAGGCATACAACGGGAACATGGAGAACATTCCATACCCTTTCGTCGATACTCAGCTGATTGCTCCCTGGGCAGAAAGCCGAGGTTTCTTCCGCACTATGTATGCCAATACACCCAGCGGCATTACTATATGGAGATCATTATTCTCGATTATACTTTGACGGACCATTGACCGCACCTGGCGCCGTGTATAGCTTTATGAGTGTTCCACTTCGTCCCTCCTTAGCTATATACACGATCTTTGAAAACGCCGCACTTGCCGGTTGGCTAGCCGATGTGTGCAGTCGTACCATACGCGCCCATCCCTTAATACTTGGAACCAAACTCGCCAAGCTAGATGAACACAATAAATTCATCCGCTTCGAATGTTTCAGGCGCTTTCTGACTCCGTTCCGTAACGTTGATAGTCAGTTCAAGGACCGCGCTCTGACCAAACTCAGCCTAAGAGACTCAGCTGCGGAGAAGTTAAACAGCGCGGGATTCGCCCTTTTCAAGGACGTTTGTATACAGAACTTACATTCATCTGTTATACAAAGACCTCGAATACCCACGGGTTATTCTGTCGTGGAAGTTCAGACAGTGGGTTCGCTTGCGGAGACAGCCGCACCTATCTCAGCTATGCAATTGGAGGACGAACCAATATGCTTAGAATCTGAGGAGATTCAGCCTACAGCGCCCCGGAGCAGCGATAACGACTACGTTTTGGAATGGTATCAAGGTCCACAATGTCTCACCGCATACGATTATCGGCACGCCAACTATGTTTCTCGAAAACGTTGCCGATTATGCGCATCGAGAGATCATTTCACCCCTATGGACTCAGACGTACCCTGCTCCTATTTCCACGAACAACCGATGATGGAGATCTATTGTGCGTATTGCAGACTTAATAACTCGCACATTTTTGCAGTCTGCCCCCAATTTATGACTCAATGCCACCACTGTCAACTTAAAGGACATGCCAGTTTTAATTGCCCTTTTAACCGCGATTTGGAAAGCGTAGATGAGATGATTACCCTGCGCTACATCCGAGCTTGGGAAGCGAACGCGGATTTACATTGTGAGTCACGCCATCGCTATTACCCTGGACGCGCCTACGAGGGAGTTTACGCGTTCCATCCTTATCTATTCGCGTCTGTTGAACAAAAAACACGCACACCGAGTTACGAACTAATGAAGCCTGTTGGTGAGTGTATTTCCACCAAATTTGTTCGAAAATATCTCAGGAACGTCAATCCTAACGATATTAATTCATACCATTTGATCAATTTCATCCATCAAGACCCTGAGTATGGCGATTTATTTATCAACTCGCACCCTGAGTTACAGGAAGTATCTCGATGACCCTACGAATATCGAGCCAGAGAACTCGAGCTGGAAAGAACCATTAAACCGAGGAAGTTTCTCACCACTCACGGACCACCTACCGCTATTGTCCAGACGACCCGTCAGGGACCAGTAGGAGCTGCTGTCCTAAGACGCGCCCTAAAGGCCGTTAGACCTCGCTCCACTGAAGTTGATATCGATCAACCAGGTACCTCGACTGGCGGATACACCGATCGTAATCCTAAACCTTCTGATGCATTGTATTGCACCCTTCACCCAGGAGTTACAGCCCTCCTAGTAAAGTGGCTCGCCCCAAAGAGAAAAGGACTCTTGCTAGCCTCAAAAAAACTGCGTAAACGCCGTCCGCGTAAGAAAGACTAACTGTTTAGAGTATTTTTATATTTTAGAAACTGTGATTTTTTATATTTTATAGAATTAAATCCCATTTTCTGGGAGCGGTGTAAAAGCTTTTGCGGAATTAGCTGGTTATTTTCCCCGCAAAGTACTCTGTAGTTGGTTTAACGGACATAAAAAGCCGTTTCCTTACTGTACCGGTGTTTTAGTGGACATAAAAAGCCATTTCTTCTGTATGTGTACTTAGCGGACATAACTAGCAATTTTATGTCGCAATACGCTAAAATCCTCTTGACACAGTGTAGTTACTATGACGACAGCTAACAGCTGATATGTACACGTGTAGCTTTTTCTTTGTTCCTTTGTTCGGTTAACCAATCAGAGCGATTCTCCTGTTATTTGTACAGAAACCTCCGGGAAATCGCGCAATGCATTATGGGTCAATGTTTACCTTTTTTCCTGATGCCAGAAGACCGGCTTTGGAATTTCTGTGTTTTCAGGCTTTAGCCAAACATTAGTAGGCTTGATCATAGAAACGTATATCTGTTATCAAACTAATCACAATCGAGTCCAGTCAGTGTGTCAAATCATATTGTCAATTTAAAAGCTTTTGCGGGATATAACTGGCCCTTTTCTCCGCAATGTACTGTGTAAGGTGTTTTTAGTGGACATAACTAGCGATTTACCCGCTGTGTCTGCATGTGTGCTTTAGCGGACATAAAAAGCCAGTTTTCCCACAATGCGCTCAAATACTCTAAACTACCTAACTCAAATGACGCAATCTACCAACCGATTTGCTGTACGCCTATAGGCTCTTTGTTCTGTTCGATCAACCAATCAGAACAATGATCCACCAATCAGAGCGATTTCGCCTTGTGTTGAATATGGGCTGCAAAAACCCGAATAGTTCGGCATTTAGACATTCGTGGAACCTACAGAATCTGGAACTCGGCCAATGAGAGCTGTTTCTCTTTGTGTTGAAAGATACCTACAACAGCCCAGAGGGATCAGTTGTGTTGGTTTTCCCGAGCCTAGAAGACCGGCTTTGGAATCTCTGTGTTTTCAGGCTTTAGCCCTACATTAGTAGAATTAATTATAGAACGTATATCTGTTATCTTAACTTATCATACCATAACATAACATATCATAACCATTCATACCTTAACATTTGTACTGCTATTTACTGTCGGTTATTCATTATATCAGTTGATGGAATATTATTATATTGGATAATATCGATAAATTAATCATAAAACCCTCAATCTTCTTGATATACTGAAGGTAAGAGAGACCGGTTACATATAACGATTGCGACTTACATTAAAGTGGTTCTGAAGTGAATCTAATGCTATTTCATAGGCACTACATGTATTGGTTGTTGTTCTCTTTATATGTGACTAAAATTAGTGAAGGTCGGCAGATCGGTGTGCAGCATTGTGCAGTATTGTGTATGATTCTGACTGATAACAAAGCATCTCCTAAAGAATGTGCCATATACGTGAATCCATAGCCATCCCGTTGTGTCTAGTTTAAGTCATAACTCTGTTTACATATTTAGAGCGCCACGTCCTAAAGGAACTGTTAATATTTCCCGAAAGTGAATAATATTTGTCAGAGATTATATATTACGATCAGTCGAATAATACAGTAGGCCTACACCGCAAGAAGGTTAGGCTTCCGAATCCAGTCTCCCGGGTATATCCAGCGGGTGAATGGTCGCGCATAGACTGGCTTCGGCTAATGTAGTGTATCAAATACTCGTCATAGGCTAAAGTCGATTTATTATCTAGAAGACATCCAAATTTGGCAGGTTAAACTGCTAAAGGTCTAAAAGCGCGAACAATAACAGATATTGCTTCTGTATTGCAGTAGGCAATAAAGCTGAAGTACCGGTCAGCCGGTACCTAGTAGGCCTGACTACCTAACTACCTGGTACTTATAGCAGTACAGGTACAGCAGTATTATTCGATTTTGATAATTATATACCGGTAGGCCTTAATAATTAATCAGGGACTGCAGCCCTGGTTTTTTATTGAGATTTTACTTATTTCTGTCAGGTTTTATTTATTTGTAGGTTAATATTGAGCAGAAGACGTGTAAGCCTGCTCAGATTGTACAGATAATTTGTAGGCTGGACTGTTGTCTGACTGTTGTTAAGTCTGAAGGGACTGTAGTGTGTGTAGAGCGTATGTCCGAAAAAGTACTAGTTAGGAAAGTAGGGGCTTCCAGTGCTGTGAGGTAAACCCCCTCGAAAGAATAAGTCGTACTACTCGGTTAGAACGCATACTAACTAACCATTTCGGAGTCTGCATATACTGTAGTTTATTTAGGCTTGATAGTAGTCTGCACTTGGTCTGTACTTTGTTTGTGTAGTCTGTACGGGTAGCGTAATATTTCTTATTTAGATAATTTGTAGGCTGGATTGTTGTCTGGCTGTTGTTAGGTCTGAAGAGATTGTGGTGTGTGTAGAGTGTATGTCCGATAAAGTGCCAGTTGGGAACGTAGGGGCTTCCAGTGCTGTGAGGTAAACCCCCTCGAAAGAATAAGTCGTCCTACTCGGTTAGAACGCATACTAACTAACCATTTTGGAGTCTGCATATACCGTAGTTTGTTTGGGCTTGATAGTAGTCTGTCAGTATTTGGTCTGCATTTTGTTTGAGTAGTCTGTACGCGTAGCGTAATATTTATTATTCAGAGTTTATGCGATTATTCGCAACATTCATATCCCCAAGTTTATTCCTACAGTAATTGTGCTTGTTATATATACCGTTATAGTTAAATTAACCCCGGTACTACATCAGGGCTGCTAGGCGTAGGTAAAGACTGGTGATTTTGTGCCCCGGTCACTCCAGCAGATACCGTGGTTCTTTTAGCTGTTCAAGTACAGTACAGGCCACCAGAAAAAGCAGATTTCATCCAATGTTATCACATGTGAACACATTTGTTCAAGTCATCTGATTGGCAGGTTATGGCGAGTTATCTAGCTAACTTGCTGGGACCGACAAAGGCTTAGTGTGCAGTGCGCCTGTATGTCTGATATCAGGTAGATGAGAGAGCCCACAGGGCGTAACATTGCAGACATGGGCTGTATTCCTGTATTGGTAGAGAGAGAACTACATACAAGACCACATGGAGGTTCATGGAGTGTATGGGAGTGGATGGGTATATGGATGAACGAGCCTAGACATTGAATAATTAATTTAGTGCAGGGAGATGTCGCGCCATTAGTCTGACACCGAGAGGGCACAGAGAAACACCAGAAGATGGCTTAACATCACTAACTATAGGCCTGCCTACTAGACACTATTAACCGCACACTATAAAGGTAAACAAAATCCTTATCGCATTTCCAGCTGCAGTGAGTGACAGTTTGCGGCAAACTACAGAGAGTATCCAGATTACTAAGCGTTTCAAAAGTATTCAATTGTATCCTTTGGCGAAAAAATTTTGGTTGTTGCCAATTCAATTATGTTCAATTATGTTCAATTGTCCCGTTCAACAACATTAAATTACACTGGTACACATTTGATAAAATGTGTTCACAATTGTACAAATCTGCGTTTTCTGGTGGCCTGTACTGTATTTTAACTACTGATTATTGGTTATATGAGTACTTGTACCTAATTTAGGGTTTAGTGTACAGTGCTTTCCGAAGGTAATTAGTGTGTAGGCAGTATATTTGTGTTGTAAAGTGGTTAATAGGCACGTTGGTTCTGGTAGACCGCGGTAATTAACTTCTAGGTAGGAACACTCTGTGATACATAATGTAGTACTTATAGCGATACGGCTATAAGTCGTCGGACGGTGGTATTTTTCCTATCTGGACAACGCAGTATATTTACTACTACTTATTATTTTCAAATACCGTAGTACCCTGTCCGTTGTAATAACCAGATAATCTAACCCTTTGTTAGGCTGGTTTGTAGACTTCTTGTAAAATTACCCTAAAAAATTCGTACGTGTAATTTTTGTGTTTATTTAGAGATTGTAATCTCACCCCGAATTGTACGTAATTTGTAGTATTAAGTAACTTAGGTAAATTAGAATTATTTGTTTTAGTGTCCAACAAGTAGCACTTCACTGAGAGCGCACAGCTTCTGTGTAGTGACTCTTTCCCAGAAATAATAACATTTATTTCAAATATTGACAAAACCCATTAAAATGGGTATATATATTATAAATCAACTCAAACCGATTTATAAAATAGTAGGCCTGCCATACAACAATTAGGTCTCAATATCAGTTGGACTACTGCTTAAATAACGGTAATAAAGTAAGTTAAAGTAACCAAGTAACCCTTAAAAATTCAGAAATTCAATTATTCTAAAATTAATTGACATACCGGTATTTACAATAGGCTTATTATATTTATTTTTATAAATTTAGGCTGAAATTATACCGGTATTCTGTAATTAATTATAGTCCATAATTATACTTATATATACTATAAGTGTAAGCTGTATACAGGTATTCATGATAGGCCTATTATATATTTATATATATTTGTGCTGAAATTACATACCGGTATTCTGTGACAAATCTAGTATGTAATAATACTTATATATATACTATAAGCATACCGGTATTCTAATATATTATATATATATATCACGTTACACTGAGTAACAGTATCGGTAATTAATTATTAGAATTACTAGGCTAACGGTGACACTGAATTACTAGACTTGCTTAAACTGTAATATAGCAGTAGGCATTCAACTGTACAAACAAACATGTCTGACACAAAGCAAAACCTGTCAGACAGTCTCCTAGATACAACCATCTGTGACCCAGACAGGAGTGTGGAACGTGTGAGACCGAAGTTCAACTCACCTCCTACTGTAAGAAAGATCATCCCTCCAGTAGTAGTATCAGACCCTAGGCTAGTCCAACACCGTAGGTCTATCATAGGCACTCGAGCTCAAGAAGCAGCGGAACAGCAGCAACACTCGAGCCGAGAACTTATTTCTCAGCGGCCCGACAGCTCCAGTAGTGAGGATACTGTAGAGCTGACACCCGAGCACGGAGCAAAGATGACAGATGCGGTTTATTCGGATCCCCTTCTCATCCTTCCTGCAGCCGTACTCACTAGGGTATTGATTGCAGTGGAGGAACACCAGATTGATTGGGTGAGAAGTAAGCGATCGACTAAGGATAGTTATGTGGGATACACAAGGGAAGAACTGAAGTCTATTGTTGAGTCGCAATGGAACTTCCCCGGACCCGGACTCCCGTTTGACTTATTGGAAGCTGCCTGGGAAGACATTCACATGATGGGAGTAACAAAGGAAACCATCGATCCAGCTGTGTGGAAGAGGTCCGCAGCAGGATACGTACAGGGATTCTTCAGCTCTTTGGAGAGATTAGAGGAACAACTGTTTCGACAACCCCAAGGACCTCAAGAGCAGGGAGAGCCGCTTTATCAAGTTCGAGAATGAATTCTAAGAATCAGACTAATCTTATCGGCCTTTGAGGAGGCTTCGAAAAGAAGACAAGACACGTCGTTGCAAGTTGCCGTAAAGACTTGGTTTCAGCGAGTGAGTCTCAAAGTTCAAGGAACTGCCCAGTGGAAATCTCAGCTGGTTGAGCGCTCAACCCATGGAGAATCAACAGACGCTACCTTTTCCCAAGTGGAAAGCAAAGCGACAGCAGAGAAACCGCATAAGAGGGATGCTATTGACATCTATCTGTCAGACTATCAACGCTTTGTAGGTGATGAAGAGTTGAGGAGAAGGCTAGATGGACTTAGCCCTAATAGTGAAGGAGCCAAGCTTGTGTTGGATGCAATCGATGCGGATATGAGAGCTGCGAACCAAGCTAAATTTGATGAACGCCAGTAGTAGGGTCTTCCTCCTCTCTGTGACAGTTAGACCTAACTGACACCCATTGGGTGTCATATGACACCCAATTATCACCCTATGGGTGTCATTGGGTGTCATTGGCGCCAGACTGTCTGGGTGACACCTCCCAATTAGGCTAATTAGACCCTAATTGACAGGTGTCATCAATTAATTAGTATAATTAAACCCTAACAGGTGTCATATGACTCCTAATTAGGGTTTAATTGATTATCCTAATTAATCAGACTGATTAGCGCCCTGACACACAATGGGTCATCAGTGATGTCTAACTGTCGCAGAGAAGGGGGAAGAGGGTGTCATAAGTGACACCGCAGCTCTTTTATTCATTAATACTTATTTATTTATATTTAATTTTAATTAATTATTTGCATTTTATTTTATTCGTATTTATTCATTTGTACTTTATTTTAAATTAATTAATTGTATATATTACTTTTACTTTATACATTGATTTCTATTTTTAGATTAATTAGTTTTTATATTACCAACGAGATCACTATGACATAATGTCTATTTTTAACTTTATAATGGCTACGGTATACGGCTCCCTACTGGCAACTATCAACTGCGTTCATCGGCGGGGGCCCCTCCTCTGCCATCATTATTCATTAACTAGATACGACAGGCAGTGAATCTATACGTATACCCCCAAGGCAAATATAAATCAGCGGTCCCGTCTGTTAGCAGCCCCCTCGATGACTCACTAATAATCCCAATGCGGCCTTGACTACAGCAAATCCGTATATCGCCCAAGGCTAATGGTCCAGCGGCCCTCCATTGTTCTCATTATAGCCGGCATCGCTTTATCCCTTTCCTATATCCAGGCAGCCCGTATCATAACAATGAAGCGCCTCTAATCACACATTCCTCTCTACTAATCCCTTTCCTTTGCACCAGACCTGCTTCTGTTATACAGCCAACTCAACATAATTAGTCAAGATGCCTACAGGGGTTTCTAATATAGAATCAACACGAGAAGTTGCCCTGGTTACCGCTTATGCATGAACAGCCAATCAGCGGGCTTCATTTCTACTGCTGCGTTCTGATTGGCTCATTTAAGAGACAAGGGCCTCCCCTACTAACCGAATTGCTATTTAATACGTCCCCACCAATATATTAGGTCATTATTTCAATTGCAAGTTACGATTAACATCATTTACCATTATTTTGTTTTCGAATTTAATATTATTTATTTAAGAATATTTATTTGTTATCGTCAGTCAACTATCCAGTTGTATAGTTGTATTATTGTCATTTCGCCGCGTTATCGCTCATCGTCGACAACAAACTTTCCGCGTATCCACCGCGTAATATTTCAATATTTCTAATTTCCGATACCATTCTGTTCTATCGGTTGATAAACTCTCTCGTCGTCCACGTCAACCAACTTCCTTGTCACCAACGAACTTCCAAACTTCTTCTTTCTGTGAATATTTACTAACACCGTAAGTAAAAACTGCCTTCCATCTAGCTATACTTTCGACGCCGCTAGCAAACAATTTACATTTAATGTCTACCGGTACAACAGTATTGCAGTAGGCTCATTATTAATTACTGTCAGACTGCGGTGGTACCGATAGCCTAAACCGTGATCGAAGCATTCGATCAATAGGCCTACATCCGCCTATTTGCTTACAGTATTTTTTATCTTTTTACAAATAATCAACTTATTTTTCTAGTGTCATTTCGCCGCGTTAACGCTCATCGTCGACAACAAACTTTCCGCATATCCGCCGCGTAATATTCCAATATTTCTAATTTCCGATACCATTCCGTTCTATCGCATTAATAAACTCTCTCGTCGTCCACGTCAACCAACTTCCTCATCGCCACCGAACTTCCAAACTTCTTCTTTCCGTGAATATTTACTAACACCGTAAGTAAAATCTGCCTTCCACCATCTCCATCGACGCCGCTAGCAAACAATTTACATTTAGGCCTAATGTCTACCGATACAACAGTATTGCAGTAGGCTCATTATTAATTACTGTCAGACTACGGTGGTACCGATAGCCTAAACCGGGATCGAAGCATTCGATCAATAGGCCTACATCTGTCTATCTGCTTGTCTACCTGACTACCGGTACCCCATCATTCGAGTTAGTCTAATGCCATCATAGTAACGATATAGACCCTACTGAACAACACTGAATACTGCAGTTTTCACTATATATCCTACTGACTAACTGAGTTCTCACACAGCGATTAGCTAGGCCTATCGTTGATTTGTATTGGTTAACGCTACCGGTACGTCTGACTTCTGGCAGACTTTTCACTAGCACTACTGCTCTGACTGACTGACTGTTGTTTATAGACCCTCTTTCCACGAATAATAACTGGCATCGCTTTTGTGTCTTGGTTATCGCCACTATCTAACCGCTGGTACACTAACACTTCCACACTAGATACTGCCGACTGCCTGCTTTATGTTTCACTGACTGATTGCTACAATACAGCAATAGGCCTAACTATATAAACACAGTATTGTTGCCTAGTAACCGATTAATACCTACTGTTTTACTTTATTTTTAGCAAGTATACAGTATTTTTTATCTTTTTATAAATAATCAACGTATTTTTCTAGATTCAAGATGCCTATGTCTAGCAATAAAGTTAGCTGCCCCATCTGCGACAAAGAGATGCGGAGTGATAATCTAAAATCACATATTAAAATTCATTTCGCGCAATATAGATGCGACTGTTGCCCGACTTGGTCTTCGGAAAAGAAGACGCTGGTTGGCCATCTTGTTTCGTGTCCTCAGGGGGGAACAGGATTTAGTTACGTAAACGAGCCAGCCGATTGCCGCTGCGGGGATTCGCTCACCCTGTCATCCTTTTCTGAGCATGAATGCTATACTCGACTTTTTTCGCGGAAACGCAAAACTCCGACTACCTCCCACTCATCCCCCATCAACTCTACTCCAGAACAAGTCGGCGGCGGCGGCTCCAATAATGAACCTTCAACTTCACGAGATTCTATTTCCCCAAACAATCCATTTCAACCCCCCTCCAACGGAAGCGCACACGGACGACTGTTTACCTATAACAACGACCTCGCAGAAACAAGACTCGATGCTGAATTAACATTAAACGAAAATTTTCCACACATTCAAGAACACGTTAGTAGCCATTTACGTAGTGCCATGGGAACTTTTTTAAGAGTCTGGCTTACAATCAACATCGTAATGGAGCGTGAAACGAGCGAGGGATTTCAAATTGAATCTTTCTGTTTTAAATCTAGCGGTAACAATAATCAAATTCTAAATAATAGCGACTTTAATAACTGGTTTTCTAGCGCCGTCAATCGTATCGATCAACTGTTAAGCATGTTTCTCTGCCTCGGCTCGGGTTGGCGCATAATAGCCATCGAGCGAATAACTATTGAGATTGCGCGGTCCCAACGCAACCCCTATTTAAAGGGTCAAGGCTTCAATAATTCTAAATTATTATTAAATAAAAAATGTACCGTAAGCGTAGACTGCCCGCTGGGGGAATGCTTTAAATACGCAGTAAGCCGCAAATTATAAGAAAATTGATAGAAAACAAAATAATATCAAAAGAATTTCAACGTATACCCCTTTTCTAAACATGTTTGATTTTTCCAATTTAAGTTTCCCGGTGGACAGAGTAACTGGTATTCCCCAGTTTCTGAAAGCCAACCCTATATACTGTATAAACCTTCTTTATTGGAGTAATACGGAAGAACTCTCCATTCTAAGTCAACCAGATAGCGCGCACTGTTCCGGTAAAACTGTACTAAACTTATTATTTATCGAAGCCATAAGCAAAAACCCTGCCCACTACGTAGCTATTACTAACATAGATAGACTAATAAATTCAAAAGATTCAGACGGTAACAAGACGCACTGCGAACGCTGTCTCAGAGGCTTTTACACTGACAAATCACTGGGAGAACATCGAGAGCGCTGCTATACGGGTAAACGCCAACTCGAGTATATGCCCGAAAATCTCTTGGTTAAATTTGACAGGTACGATAAGACTCTATCCCCGCCTTTCTGTATATACGCCGACATTGAAACTATTCTAGAACCTACAAACAATATTAAACTCCCACAGAAACATATAGCTAGCGCGGCAGCCTTTTATACAGTACCAAATCAGAAATTAATTAACCCTCCTAAAACAGATGTTCAAATTTTCCGCGACGATGGCAGTAACCACGTAATGCGCGACTTTCTAACCGCTATGGAAAGTCATTGTAGGGAGTTATACGATTGGTCCATTTCTAGTACAAACACACGCGCCCCCATGCAACTCACTACTAGCCAACAAACTGACTTTAATAACGCTACACAATGCTACGTCTGCAACTGTAATTTAACCCCCGATTCTCATAATTTAAACCTCAATGACAATCTCAGCACCAAAGTCCGCGATCACGATCATTATAGCGGGGAGTATCGAGGAGCTGCTTGCGTCAGCTGCAACAGGAAACTTTCCCTAAAACGGAATAATTTTTATATTATATTTCATAACTTGAGGAAATTCGATATGCATTTACTACTAAAAGAAGGAATGACCGATAGTTCTAGAACACACTGGAAAATGACTGTAATACCAAAAAACACCGAAACTTATATTCACCTTAAAGTTAGCTTTCCAATCGATCCGAGTACCCCAACAGCCAACGCTAAAGAAAGTATCTCCATTAATTTTCTAGATTCCTATCAGTTTATGACTGCCAGCCTAGATAATCTTAGTAGCTATCTCACTAAAAATAACAGTAACCTAGCAACAGCCATACCCCATACACTAGCTCAAATGACCCAACTCTATCCCAACATTAGCGATAACACAATAAAAAACAAGGGCATATTCCCATATTCCTACATTCAAAATATTTCAAACCTACACGAAACTACACTCCCCCCAATAGAAAGCTTCTATAATGATCTCAAATTGGAACAATGTAGCGCAGAAAACTATCAGCGCGCGCTTACTACTTGGGATGAATTAAACTGCCTAACAATCTTCGACTATATGATTGGCTATTTGGTTCTAGACGTTACCCTATTGGCTGATACTTTCGAGCAGTTCCGATCCCTCTGTCTTACTAATTATGGACTCGAGCCCATAATGTACTTCACTGCCCCTGGATTAACTTACGACGCGGCATTGAAATTCACGCAATCAGAAATTCAATTACTATCAAACGCTTCCATCTACTCGGACTTTGAAACAAATATTAGGGGTGGTCTAGTTTTCTTGAATACACATTCCGTAGACGCAAATATTCCCGATAAACCCGACTACGACTCCAGTCTCCCCGAGAAATATCTAATTCCCATCGATGCGAATAACCTTTACGGCTGCGCCCTGAGCCAGAAACTTCCCTACGCTAATATTAAACTCGTAACTACCCCCATAGACCTAGCTACAGTAGACGCGAGTGGGGCCACTGGTTATTATTGCATAGTTGATCTACATTATCCGAAAGAAATTCATGATTTGACCGCCGATCTGCCTCTAGGAGCGGAGAAGATGTCAGTCCCTAAATCCTTTCTTAGCGAATACATGGAAGATCTTTGGGAGCATTACAATCTCACCGATACGGCTACCTGTAGACCATACAACGATACCTGTACTAAGCTACTACTACATCAGTTTAATAAGGTTGAATACGGTATCCATATTAAGCTACTTCAGCTCTATTTGAAGCTCGGTCTTAAACTTACACAAGTACATAGGGTCTACTCTTTCTCACAAAAATATATTTTCAAGGACTACATTAGTTTTAATACGAATAAAAGACAGTCGGCAAATAACCCATTCGAGATCCTATTTTATAAGTTGATGAACAATGCCTTGTATGGGAAATGCCTCCAAAAGGTTAGAGACCGCGTTTCTTTCAGGTTATGCAATAGCGACGAACAATGCGATTTGCTCTTAGCCAAGCCCAACCACGAATCGTTTGTTGTCTTTACCCCCAACTTGAGTGGACATACTTTCACTAAAGAGGCTGTTTGCCTAAATCAGGGCGTGTTCATCGGTTGCACTATACTAGATCTATCTAAGCTACAGATGTACGACCTATTTTACAACAAACTGAAGCCTCTAGAACAAAAACTGGATTGCCAGATTCGCTGTCTAGCCGGTGACACGGATTCTCTAATGCTAAGCGTAACTAATGCACCACAGCTAACCTTTCTACGGGCAATGTTTGAGGGTGGTTTCCTAGATACTTCCAACTACAGTACAACACATCCACTCTATACCATTAAACACAAAGCGGCTCTCGGCTTCGTAAAAGATGAGAGCTGCGGTTTGCAGTATAAACAGTGGGTTTTCCTTAAACCAAAGGTCTACAGTTTTCAATCCTATGATGCCCCAATCAAGAAAACCGCCAAAGGTGTATCTAGATCGGTTGTCGCTAAGCAACTAACACACGAGGATTATGCAGACTGTTTTGAAAACGAGGCAATGCTCTTCCGCTATAACTCTACCTTCACTTCTAGAAAGCATCAAATTTTTACTGGTCATGTCTATAAGAAGGCACTAACGCTCTGGGATACGAAATCATATTGGAGTAGTAAATATAGCAGCAAACCATACGGGCACTATAGCACTAAGCTTGTTAGACCGGCGAAACGAGTAGTAATCCCCCCTACTAGAATTTAATTTAATTTTTCTAGAATAAGAAATTGAACAACAAAATAGAAATAACCAATAAACAGTTTACCGGAAAAAACATTGCCAAATTTGAACTAGATAAAATTTCACAGCAAATTATAGGTCAAAGTAGCTTAAAACCAAACATGTTTATCTACAAAGGTGACGATTCAACTATAATGCTATTTCCCAGCGGCGCAGTAACAATTGTAGGCCTGTGCAATAATTTAGCTAGTGAATTGCTTTATTTAAAACAAACTATCGATATGCAATTACAAAATTTGAAACTTAATACCGAAACACGAACTATTATTTTTCCAAGTGTTAATTTTAAATTATTAATGAAAAAATGTGGACATCATACAATTAATAATAAAGCAATATTTATTAGCTATACCCCCGAATTATTTTGCGCGATTAGAATATATATAGGACGTGCATATTTCAGTGTATTTCATAGTAATAAAATCGTTTCCATGTGTCCTGCCGGTGAATTCCCCGGATCATTATCTATTTTACAAACTTTATTATTAAATTAGTTTATTTACTATGGTATACATGAAAGTTTACTATATTATTTATTTTGTGTTGGTTTTTATTTTTCCGTGAGTAGGGTTTGAATCCGTGACCATCCGTGTTACCCACTTTTTATAATTGCATTAGTAGGACTCGAACCCTGGTTTAACTTATTTTGTGTTGGTTTTATAATGGTCGCGAGTAGGGCTTGAACCCGTGACCTTCTGTTTATTTTCCATAAAACGGGATACGAGAAGGGGTCGAACCTGCGAGCATATATTTTTCCTATTTTGTGTTTAGTTTAGTTACTCTAGTTATTCTATGTTTACTTTTTATATTTTCATGATTAGGATTCGAACCCTGGTTTATCTTATTTTGTGTTGGTTTTATAATGGTCGCGAGTAGGGATTGAACCTATGACCTCCTGTTTATTTTCCATAAAACGGGATATGAGTAGGGATTGAGCCCGTGACCTTCTGTTTTTCCTATTTTATGTTTAGTTTAGTTACTCTAGTTATTCTATGTTTACTTTATTTTGTGTTGGTTTTATATTGGTCGCGAGTAGGGATTGAACCCGTGACCATCTGTTTATCCTATTTTGTGTTTACTTTTTATATTTTTCCATAAAACGGGATACGAGAAGGGGTCGAACCTATGACCATCTGTTTATCCTATTTTGTGTTTAGTTTAGTTACTCTATGTTAAAGTGAATTTTCACATTATATTTTCATGATTAGGATTCGAACCCTGGTTTAACTTATTTTGTGTTGGATTTATAATGGTCGCGAGTAGGGATTGAACCTATGACCTCCTGTTTATTTTCCATAAAACGGGATACGAGTAGGGATTGAGCCCGTGACCTTCTGTTTTTCCTATTTTGTGTTTAGTTTAGTTACTCTAGTTATTCTATGTTTACTTTTTATATTTTCATGATTAGGATTCGAACCCTGGTTTAACTTATTTTGTGTTGGATTTATAATGGTCGCGAGTAGGGATTGAACCTATGACCTCCTGTTTATTTTCCATAAAACGGGATACGAGTAGGGATTGAGCCCGTGACCTTCTGTTTTTCCTATTTTGTGTTTAGTTTAGTTACTCTATGTTAAAGTGAATTTTCACATTATATTTGTGTTAAATTATAAATTTATGTTACAATTATTATCTATAATATAAAAAACAGAAATATTCGAGTTATATTGCATATGAGCAATAAATTACAATATACGAGCTGTTAATTTTTCTTATTCTTACTAAACAAATGTTAATCTTCAAGTCAGTCCTTATTGGATCGAACTACAGTATAATAATGAGTGGGCCTATAGATGTACGGTTTAGGTTTGGTGCCACAATGTTAATGGCTGGCCCTTCTGGCAGTGGTAAAACTACATATTTGGAGCAAATATTACAAAATAGCAAGCAAATTTTTGACGCGCAACCATCAGAGATTATTTGGATATATGGGCAAACTAAACCGATTGTGAAAGGTGTCAATATTACTACCTTAAATGAAATTCCGGAACACTTTAATCAAAATGTAAAAAGACAGAGTGTGATTATATTCGATGATTTAATGTCTGAGCTAGAGAATTCAAAGCAAACAACAATTTTATTTACCAAAGTCGCGCGCCATTCGCATTCTTTTGTTATTTTTTTAACGCAAAACCTATTTCAGAAAGGAGGGGAAGCACGTACTCGATCTATTAACTCTACCTATTTTTTACTATTTAAGAATCCGCGTGATTTAACGCAGATCAGAACCTTAGCCTATCAGATGAACCCAAATAATCCAAAATTTTTAATTAGCGCTTACCACGACGTTACACAGCAAGCATTCAATCCGCTTTTAATCGACTTTCATCAACAGACTCCAGAAAATCTGCGGATAAGGGCTAATCTATTCACGATGGAACATTGTGTTTATCAGCCTTTGTAATATTCGTAAAAATGTTATTGTTGCCAATTGTCTGCTATTTTATAATAGTTTATCTTTATTTGTTATACTATACCAAAAAAATTCTTCTTGTTATGCGTATTCTAGAGCAGTTATGGATCTCAATATACGAAAACATAGGAAAGAATTAACATTCCTGAGAAATAGTAGCGCGGTTGCAAGAGGCTTTTTTATACGACATAAAGCAAGCAACGAGTTGATTCGCCTTCTTGTTAATGTGACTCTAAATACTCTATTCGGAAATTTGCATATCAATAATCGAATTTTAAAGAAATTAGCACCCTTTAAAAAGAATATGCGTAAACTGAAAGCAAAAAAATCATTAACCTTTCAACGTAAAACACTATCTCAATTTGGCGGATTTTTGCCACTTTTATTGCCCCTGTTGCTTGGTGCCACAGAAATCGCAACAACCGTAGCTACCGCGCTTACGTGATGTCTTTTAAAAAATTATATTTAGTAACACCCGAACAATATAATATAATAAAGTCAAAAACAACTCCATTTTCCCAAAAAATAAAAACAACCAAAAAAAGAACGGTCATAAAAAGTCGAAATAGGCAAACAATAAACGAAAGAAAAGGAAGGGTGTTGAGGTTATTCGATTACACCCGAAAGAGTAGATATATATAATGTCATGGATAAAAAGATTAACGGTAACCTGTAACCTTCATTGTCTATGTAATTCTAGAACAGTTAGTAATAGCTATGACGAGCAAGATTGTGGACCGCAAGTTACGCAAAATTTACTACAGCGTTTCAAATGTTGCGGGATTTTCAAGTCAAAAAAAACTAAGTACTGCAACAAAAATCAAACCAGCTATAGTCAAAAAATGGTTGCAAGGTGAATCTAATTACACTCTACATGCACCGGCGCGAAAACATTTCCCTACGAGTCGCATGTATTTTTATGGTATAAGCGACACAATTCAAGCGGATCTGATTGATATGCAACAACATCGGGAAACAAATTCTGATTATGGATATATTTTGACCGCAATAAACTGCTTTAGTAAGCGTGGATGGGCTTTACCCCTGAAACGAAAAACGGGAAAAGAAATTAAGCGTGTTCTAGAAACAATATTTAATGATGAAACACCTAGAAATTTGTGTACAGATCAAGGCTTGGAATTTGATAATAAACTGGTTTTGGATTATTTGAAACTAAAAAAGGTGAGGTACTATACAACCCGGTCTCAATTTAAGGCTGCAATCTGCGAAAGATTTAATAGAACTCTGAAAACGAAAATGTTCAAAATATTTAATCGACGCAAAAATTTTAAATGGCTTAAAATATTGCCGGAAATACTAGTAGCCTATAATAAATCGAAACATCGTTCAATTGGTATGGCACCGTTACATGTAAATAAAACAAATGAGGATAAAGTACGTAAAAAACTATATGGAGACCTCTCTAAAATTAAAGTTTCCCCTCCAGTCTTTAAAATAGGAGACAGTGTGAGGTTAAATATTTCTAAAAATAAATTTGAGAAAGGTTATATTCAAGGTTGGACAACGGAAATTTTCACAATCGCGAGGATAAGAATGGATAGATTCCCGATCGCAATGTATCATGTAAAAGACGCCGTGGGCCGTGAGATTGAGGGAAGCTTCTACCCAGAAGAAATTCAGAGAGTTCAGCAAAAGAGCAACATATTAGCAATCGATAACATAGTAAAATCGAGAAACAGAGGAGCCGAGCTGGAATATCTTGTTAAATTTAAAGGTTATAAGCGCGCAACCTGGATAAAACAGTCTCAACTACGGAAATAGATAATGATGGATACTTATATAAGCCTATTCTGTAATGGGCCAACTGAAAAGTTTCCAGGGAATACATTGGCCAAATTTACAAATGACTTACCATATACGTTAATTCTGAGTGAAAACATGGAAGTGGGACTGAGTGAGATACAGTATTCTAGTTCTTTCTATAATTTAGTCGAAGAATCTCAATTTATTGTTTATCGAGATATTCATCAGTCAACTATAATAAATTTCATGCCGGGTTTATATGGGAGCATAGAAGCTATAGTGGATCGAATAAATAGAGAAAATGATCACCCCTCCCTACCAGAATTAATTTATTTAAAGTGTTCAAATCAAGTGATACTAAGATTGCCGCCACGCTTTTCATTCGAAATAAGTGGTGACCTAAAGATAATATTAGGCTTGGATCGATTGGTTAACGTGGATGAAAACAGAGAAAAGTTAGATTTATGGTATAGAAATTTTGATATTTCATTATCGCCTCTAGGGATTCTTTCGCTCAAGCAAAAACATGAAAGACGTAGAGGGTTCATAAACTTGATTTGTCCTTTTCCCTGCAATTTAACCAGAGGTAGAGAAAATCTGTTTATTTATAGCGATATAGTTACTTATGGCATAATTGGTAATACAACCGCTCCTTTACTAAGAACCCTACCTATTACATTGGAGCAATCGCGTCATATTACTAGAGAATTTAAGAAAATATATTATAAGAAAGTAGCGAAAACTTATATCAATCAGATACATATTGAAATACGTAATGAAAAGGGAGAATTATTATTATTTAATGGTGGAACAACTTTAATTACCCTTCATTTACGAAGTAAA